>CM062818.1:867898373-868191646 GCA_031772625.1 Pinus tabuliformis | reverse complement strand
GAATGAGCAGAAGCAGAAGTCGGTGCTTTGAGCACCGCGGGAGTCGGATTACTTTGCTGCTAGTAGGGCCGTGTGGGATCAGTTTTGGTTGAGGAAGCTCTTTAGTGAGCTGTTCCAACATGTGCTAGATACCACTGTAATACTCTGTGATAATCAGAGTGGGATTCGTATGACTGAGAATCCTGTGTTCCACGACCGATCCAAGCATATTGATATCAGGTACCACTTTATCCGGGATATGGTACAGCGAGGCGCCGTAAGGCTCGATCATATAGGAACTGATGAGCAGGTCGCGGATATTCTCACTAAGCCCCTGGGGAAGGTCAAGTTCCTAACCTTCCGTGAGAGTCTTGGTGTCGTGGAAAGACCCTATGATGTGGGTCCTGTTGGACGATGAGCTCTGGGAGCTCTGGGGGGCTTTGGGGATAGCTTCTCGGAGCTATAAGCACTCATAATGCTTCTGCCCCACCCTTGTGATTATTGAGCTGGTTCGCCACTCATTTAATCTGTGCCCCGTATGCATCCTACCCATTGAGTTCAGGGCTCATGGGAAGTACCTCTCATTTGGCCAATGAGGTGTGGAAAAGCTAGAGACTATTAGCAAAGACTGATGGACGCATCAGAGATTGCCGTACTCTCTATCTAGGATGGCATGGTCCAACCACTTGATCTGGGATCAAGATTTGTGAGGTCTGGGACCTCTGGACTGATTATGTCAGTCAGGGAATGATGTCTTTGTGACTGACCCACTTCTGTTCTGAAATAAAGAAGCCAACAAAGCAAGTTTCGGCGGGATGACTCACGATGTTAATTGCACTAATAGATGGAGTTCTCCCTAGTTGAGAGGGAGTGTTAAATTTGGACAACTAGGTCCAAACTCCATGTTCTGATGCTCAGATTAAGAGGCTAATATTTTTGTTGGATTCCTCTTTCTGAGAGGTGTAAAATCCATATAAAAATAGTCTTAATCCGATGAGCAGAACTTATATTTTGAATTTATTATTCTTAATAAATTATATGTGCAAAGGTCAGCCAGTTTTGTAATGTAGGCTCACATGCCCAACAGATGTGTCACACACCCTCATTGATGGATATATATATACAGGAAAAGTTGGAGAGAATTTGAACACAACACAACTCACATCTTCCTCTCTCATCCTAAAAACTACGAGCTACCTGGAGGACGAATTTCAGCCACACGTGGGAAGGACGAAGAGGATTTTTCTGCTGCTAGGGTTTCTGCTGCTAGGGTTTCGCAGAAGTTTGACCAGCGTTGACTTTGGTCAACGCTTGGTCCAAACAAGCTGAAAACTTGTGGGAGGTTCGATTTTTGAAGGCCATACTACCTGGCACAAAAATCGAGGTCAAAGGGTTGACCGTTTTGCTGCTGCGTTGACTTTTAGCTTGCTGCCCCTGCGTTGACTTTTCAGGACTGCGTTGACTTTTGTAGAACTGACTTGGGTTGACTCATCTACTGGTTGGAGGGTTGTTGTGACATATGCTGGGCTGGCTGACCAAAGGAGACTTTGCTGGTTGAAGCATCCTGTTGACCGCCGAAACAATCACATACATTTTTCTTGTTTCTGATTTGTCTTCTGTAAGATCTGCTTATATGTTCTATCTGCATTTTGCTTATCTACTTGTATGATTGCTGTGAGAAAAGTGAAATTGCTCTTAGCATAGAACATCTACAAAACTTTACACTCTGGACACTATTGGACACCAAGCTCACCAAGTCAACTGAATTTCATCCCCAGACCGATGGTCAGACAGAGTTCGTCAACAAGATGATAGTAAGCATACTTTACATGTACAACTCCAAGCATCCATGAACATGGGATGAGAGCCTTCCCTATGTGCAACACAACTATAACATATATCTCCACAGTTTGACTGGTCCCAGTCCCTTTCATGCGGGTCTGGGATTTCAACCATTGTGTTCGATAGATGTTGTCATGCTTCATGTGAATACACATACATAATCCAGACATGAACAAACTGAGGATAATAAAGCAACCGGGTTTATTGATCGCATCCAACACATATTTTAGTAGGTTCACGACATCTTGGAGAAGTCTAATGCCAAGTACAAGAAACACCATGATCAACATCGGGTGCCACACAAGTTTCAAGTGGGTGAAAAAGTTTGATTGCATTTGCAGAAAGAATGTCTTCCCGAAGCCCATTGGAAGCTTAAACCAATCTGATATGGACCTTACACCATCACCAAGGTTGTGGGCTAAAATTATTTTGAGCTCAACATTCCCCCAGTCCTTAGCCGACCCCCAATGTTCAATGTGGACCACCTTTGACCATACTTTCCACTATTACTGGACATATACGACATTGGAAAAAAACTCACACCAATAGAGATAAACATAGAAAACATGGAACATTCCACAATTTATTAGATCATCAACACGCAGATCAAGAACACTCACAAGTAGAAGATCCAACTATATTGGGTTGTAAAAGCTGGCCAACTCCTGCACCAATGCAAATGGCTCACCAGAGACCAAGTTCAGCAGAAGTTTCCCCATCTCATGGAGGCACTCAATGCAATGGAGGCAATTCCCTCCTAAGGGGGGAGGACTGATCCAGGTGGATATTGGTGGCCACCCACCTATTCCACTTGGACCGCCACCATTGTTTCTTTTAGTTTTCTTAATTGTAGTACAATTTACTATTTTTGGCATTTTTTTTTTCAGGTCCTGAACTTCTGGAACCGTTTTGAGGCCCTAAACAATGCTTTTTTCTTTTTGGGGGGGGGGGGGGGGGGGGGGGGGAATAGGAAAAACCAATGCTTATGATAGGGGTTTGTAGTCGAAAGTTGTAGTTCTCAGATATATCTTTCTAATGAGGTATCATAATTGTCTAATGGATATTGTATGCCAAAGTTACAGCCCTGAGACATTGATGTACCAATTTACCCCAACGGGGCCCATAGACTTTTGGCGCTTCATCTCCTAGGGTTATGTTTTTTGATGTGTAGGGTTTTCCATTATTTCTCAATAATAAATAGGCCTCCAAATCACTTTGTAACACAGTTCAAAAGACATGTAGCCACCACATCTCTTCTCAGAGATAAGCTACCATTGTCTGAGCTAGTTTATTTCCTTTCTGCATGTAAACAATTTTCAGTAATTTTTTATTAATGAATTGAAGTTTTGTTTTCGTTGTATCTTTGTGTTTCTATTTATATTTGCATTTCATTTCATTCCTTCATAAATATGGATCAATAGGGTCCGCATCCACTTCAGGGTCTTAGATCTGCTAAAGGAATCCATGGTAATGGCCCATAAGATACACTTGGACTTTAGAGTACTTGGCTCACCCTCTGCATTCCCTACAGAAGCCTTGAGTCTCTAACAAAATTGCTTCAAGAAAATTTGACTATAAAAGTGGTGACAATCTCACAAGAACCCTCGTGTTTTCTAGAATTTGTCCTTTGCTTGGCCTAGAATACTCCTCTACCTTAGAAGTAATGCTTTTGTGTGTCAAAGAGCAACTTGTAAGGCCTTAGAGTAGGTTTGTTCCATAACTTTTCTTTTATTTTCCTTCAAATGAGACTCATTGACCTCAAGGATGAATCTGAATTATTCTTGCTTCATATGTCTTGGAAATAATTCTTTTGATAATCTTCCTCAGAACATAAATCTTCTTCCATAATCTTGTAAAAAAACAAAGTAGAGAAAATAGGAAAAATAGAGGAGAAAATAAGTTTATTAATTAGTGGAATATTTCACCATTGAAATTGATAGGAGAAAAGGGGTCTTAAAACCCTTAGAGCCTTAGGCTCAAAGAAAACAAAGATAAATGATCCAATCCAATGATGATTCAAATGAGTCTAATCCCTTCCTATATATAGATTTCCTTGAGGGGATTTTTCTCTTTAATTGATTGAGTGAGGTTCACACCAAACCCAAACTTTGGATTTCTTTTGCCTAGATGCCCCAAAACTTGCCCGTCACTGCCTAGACATTAGGTCTTTTGGGGTTTTCCCCTTTATCAAAGACTATAGCCTACGAGGATTGATAGGCTACTTCATTTTTTTGGCAATTAATTTTTCAGGAATATGACAATTGAAGACGAAGAATGAAGAAGACTAAAGATGAAGATTGTGGAGGATAGATGACAAACAAGATTAAAGATAAAGAAGAAGATTGGGCGAGTTGAAAATACTAGTTGAAGAGAGAGGATGTATGAAGGAATAGCTCATACTTGTGGATATAAAGTCTAAAATATGTGGTTTCATTAATGTAATATAGCAAACCATGCTTAAATGTCTACATGCAAAACTAAGAATGAGAACAATTAAAGAAGTTAGGGATGGAGATGTCATGGAATGAGTTGATATATTTATGGAGATGTTGAAGTATACATTGTAGGTATGGTGTATTTGTTATTTTCGAATTGTGTTATCATTGATGCTAATGTCGACCCTTGAACGCTTTTACTATATGTCCGTTGATCACATTGATTGGAAGCATCAATGGATATGATGTCCTGGAAGCCCAAATGACTGATCATATTTCCCCACACTTGTTGAATAATTTGAGGATGGTAAACAATGAATTTTATCACATAATCATCTCCATTGTGTAGTCCTCGTCATGCCATTTCCATTGGAAGGTTTCATGCCACGTAAGTCCTCTCGTTGAGGAGATATGGATTCTTGAAGTTGGAGCTCCATTCTATGGTCAAGAAGCCCCAAAAGGAGATGCTACAAGAAACTTGTTGATTAATTTAACAATGACATTTATTCCCAAAATATTTGATTATATCATGATGGGATTATCAACCCTCCAAATGAGATCTATCTCAACCGAAATCGACTTACATAGAAGGCTCGCAATTATAAAAAAAATGGAGGTAAAATCAGCTTTAATGTTGGCTCTAAAATTTTAAAAATTAAATGTCAAATTTAATTTATTATTGGTTGGCTAAGGGTTTAATGGGAAAAGTTGGCCTTATCTAGAAGCCTCCTCATTTAGTATAAAAAGATAGCTTGGATTCATCCTAAGGCATTAATTTTCACGTTGATCTTGTCAAGCCAGGTAGTAACTCCACCAAGTCAATTCATATATTATTCCTTCAGGTTGGTCTTTATTATATACATGAGGGAGACTGTTCACTTCATCTCCCGATGAATGTTCATATTTCCTTTTATTTATTTACATCAATTATATTTATTCACCCAATTTTGATGATTAGGTGTCAACATTCCCCCCCTTAATCTAAAGGGATGTTGGTGAGTCCAAGCATCATTCTGAATTGTTCAAGCTTTTCTCTTCCAAGTGCTTTGGTGAAGATGTCTGCAATTTGCTCATTAGTGGGAAAATGACGGAGATGGATTGTTTTGGCCTCAACATGATGTCGAATCAGATGATATTTAGTATTGATGTGCTTCGTTCGATCATGGAACTTTGGGTTCTTGGCCAAATTTATTACAGAGGTATTGTCAATCATGAGTGGAGTTGATTGTACTTGTTTTACTTGCAAATATTCAAGAATTTTCCCGAGCCACACAATTTCTTTTGTTGCCTCAGCTGCTGCCACGTATTCTGCTTCTATTGTGGAATCTGCTGGAACTGATTGTTTGCGTGATCTCCAGGAGACAGCTCCTGATCCAAGACTCATAGCATATTCTGAAGTAGATACCCAGTTTCTTTGTCTCCATCGAAGTCTGAATTAGAGTATCCAATCAAACTGAAGCCGTCCACCTATGTATACTTGATTCCAAAGTCTTGAGTTACCTTCAAGTACCTTAGAACTCTTTTTGCAGCAGACCAATGTCCTTCACAAGGCTTTTTCATAAACCCGGAGAGGATTCCAACAACAAATGAAATGTCTGGTCTGGTAGTAGTTAGGTAGTTGAGACTTCCTACAAGCTGTCTATACTTTGTTGCATCCTCAAATTCTTTTCCTTCAATAGATGTGAGCTTTAAGTTTTGTTCCATTGGAGTAGTAAGAAAATTGCATTCTATCATGCCAAACCTGATCAACAGAGCTCCAATGTACTTCTTTTGAGAAAGAAATATGGACTTCAGATGTTGAGTTACTTCAATACCAAGATAGTAATGAACATAGCCCAAATCAGTTATTTCAAAACTTTTCCCCAATTCCTTCTTAATGGATGCAATGTAGCTTTCATTGTTCCCTGTCATCAAAAGGTCATCTACATGTACCACAAGATATACAATTGTTTTGCCAACTTTCTTGACAAATAAAGTTACATCATCAAGATCATAATGTTTGAAATTGAGTTACAAAATATGCTCAGTTAGTTTTTCATACCAGGTTCACGGCGCTTGTTTGAGGCCATACACGGATTTCACAAGTTTGCATACTTTATGTTCATGTCCTTTCACAACAAATCCTTTAGGCTGGGACATAAAAACATTTTCTTTTAGATCTCCATTCAAGAAAGCAATTTTTATATCCATTTGATGGACTTTCCAACTGTTCTGAGCTTCTAGGGCAAAGAGTGTCCGTATGGTAGCCCATTTTGCTGTGGGGGAAAAGGTCTCCTCATAATCGACCCCTTCTTTTTGTGTAAAACCTTTTGCTACAAGCCTGGCTTTGTGCTTGTCAAGTGAGCCATCAGCTTTATACTTGTTCTTGTAGACCCACTTGCAGCCAATTGGTTTGGTTCCTAATGGAGGATCAACCAGCTTCCAAGTGCCGTTCTTTATGAGGGCATCATACTACTTTTGCATTGCTTCTTTCCATTCATCATGAGAAGCAATTTCTTTGAAGGAAGTTGGTTCAAAATCTGTAGACAAGTTCAATTCACAATCATAAGAAACATCCATATCAACAGGTGAATTAGAGTCGTCTACATCGCCTCCATTTTGCCGGTTTGAATTTCTAGTTTATGTCTTTCCAACCTCATCAGGATGAACACTTTCAAGTGTCTTTGTTAGCCACTTTGGGGGACCTTTCTCAGATGGTCCAGGCTGCTTCGTTGATTGAGTTGGGATTGAATCAAGATTGATTCTCCCAATTCTATTAATCACTTCACTTAAAACATCATCTGTTGTTGGAGTTTCATGCGGGGGAGAGAGTTCTTTAGAAGAAGATTCCACATGTTGATCTAGTATAGGAATCCCCCCTTCAAGATGTGGAATTTGATTATCAAATTCTTGAAATGATTTTGCATTTGTGAATCTATCCAAGTGATCAAGTTGCTGCTCAACAACATTGTCAATTTTGGATGATTCAAGAAAAATTACATCTCTAGATACAACAAACTTTTTATTGACCTCATCGTAGAGACGGTATGCTTTGAAGGTGTTTGAATACCCCAGGAAGATACACTTATGACTTCTTGCACCAAGTTTATTTCTATGTACCTTTGGTATCAAGGCATAACAGGTGGAACCAAAGACCCTGAGATGCTTTACTGAAAGAATGTGCCCATACCACATTTCATAGGGAGTATTGTTTCTGATAGCATTAGATGGACATCTATTATTTATATATGCAGCACATAGAACAACATCAACCCAAAACATTATTTTTACATTTTTGAAGAAGAGCATGGAACGTACCATTTTTAAGATTGTCCTATTCATTCTTTCAACTACACCATTCTGTTGGGGATTATAAGGTACAGTCGTTTGATGTTTGATCCCATGTTGGCAAATATAGTTTTCAAATTCATTTGATGTGTATTCTTTTCCATTATTAGTGAAAATAGACCCAATATGAGATGTGCTTCATTTTCAATCCATTTATGAAAGTTCTTGAATGTTTGAAAAACATCGGATTTGTTCTTCAATAAATAAACCCAACACATTCTGGTGTAGTCATCAATAAATGTCATCATATATTTATTTCCATTTGCAGAAGGAACAAGCCTTGGACCACATAAATCTGAATGAATGAGTTCAAGTTTTCTATGTGCTCTTGAATGTGAATCATGAAAAGACTGTTTGCTATGCTTTCCTAGAATGCAAGCATCACATTGCTTAAATTTCCTAGGAATTGTAGGCAAACCAACAACACCATTTTTCTTCAACAAACGAAGGTTGTCATAGTTAAAATGTCGAAATATAGCATGCCATTATAAACTTGATGGAAGTGTACCTTCTTCATAATGAGAATTGTATGAGAAATGTTGTGCATGAAAAGAGGTATCTTACAGCTTGAGAAACCTTTCTTCTTCTATTCCACTCATGACAAGTGAGTGGTCAGATGCTTTTCTCACATCAAGCTTTCCATCAAACATATGAATGGAGTGACCTTGATGGCGGATGTGGACCAAGGATAGCAAGTTTCTCTTCAGCTGTGGGAGATATAGAACTTGATGCAAAAGAAAGTCTGGAAGACCAGGCAATTTAAGCCTGATTGTGCCAAGCCCTGAGGGCTTGATTTTTGATTGGTCTGCAAAGTATACCGCTCCATCAACATTGTCAGTAAATTCTTCAAAAAAATCTTTTCTATGAGTCATGTGTCAAGTTTCTCCTGAATCAAGCAACCAATCATTTCTCCAAGAAGCAAGTGAAGCATTAAATAAATCTTCATTTACTCCAATATTACATTATGCCACCACATAATGAGCAGATTCACGTGCTTTACCATTGTTTGTGTCATTAGTTTTACCTTTGGGTTGATTTCTTTGTTGCTCAATTTTGTCCAAAGGTATTTTTCTTGTAGAGGCATCATGTGATCCATTTATTTTGCAACGTATGCAGTGAAAATTTTCCTTTTCTCCTTGAGAGTGTCTACCCCCCTTGCCTCTGAAATATCTTCCTCTTCATCTTTGACCACCTCTTCCTCTGGAAGAATCTTGAGTAGGATGCTCTTCTTTATGAGCAAGACACACAGCCTCTTCAGAAGATTCAGGGGCTATCTTCTTTCCAAAAGCTTTCTCTCTTTCAGATTTTTTTTTCACAAGAGAGTCAGAGGTAATATCTTTGAGATTTCCATTTGCTTGCAATGACTCAAGATAATTGGAGTAAGTAGGATAAAGTGCCTTGAGAAAAGTGCTAAGAGGAATATCCGATTCGACGTTTTGACTTTGATATCATGCATTATAGACTTTACTTTGGATGCAAGAGCAAGAGGATCATTATTTTGCAATTCAAGAGTGAAGAGTTTAATCATGAGTTGAACAACTTCAAGTGTAGAATGTGAGTCATAGAGTTTTTTCAGCTTTTGTAAGGCTTCGAAAGCAGTTGAAAATGGTGAAATATGGCAACTCACCTATTCACTTACAAATGCTGTAATTAATGCATAAGCTTTGCTGTTCTTATTTTCCCAAATGGCGAGCTCTTTGTCTGAGGTATGCTATTCTGTCTCTTTGTCTCCGTCTCCAATACACACTCCTTTCCACAACTCATTGAAAATGAGGGTGTGTTTTATCATGCGGGACCACTCAGGATAGTTCTCCTTGCCAGTGAGAACTATTCCCACAATAGATATGATTGAATGCATTTTAAAAACTGTGTACTGTAAAAAAATACTTCTGCTGCAAAATTTTACTCCTAATGGGAAAAAATATGATTCTGATATGACGGGACAACAAATTCAAATATCAATACGCATTAAACTAGACAACGTTAAAGTATAGAATATATGGGTGGGGTAGCATAAATATATGGTGAGTGTATTATGGACAAAGTATACCAGCGTTCAATGTAATACACAAAATTGTGTATTAACGTAATACAAGAATGGTGTATTCAAACCGAACAAATGTAATCAAGCAGCATTAAAGATAAGCAGCCATATCAGGCATAATAGGTATGGTAATGGTAGTATAGATAAGAAACCATAAGAATGATGTATGCGGGTGGTCAGGGTATGGAGAGGCGTAAAACGATGTATGCCACAACGTATACCACACAACCTCCAAACGTTGTTTCCTCTTGGCAGACGCACCAGATTATGGACAATACCAGTCGCCTGGTCTCACATTTGAGCAATCCTTCCAACCAGAAATTGCAGGCCCTTGGCTTTGATTCGGTTCCCTGGCAACGATGCCAAAAATTTGTTCTTCCCCATTGAATTTGATGGACCAAAAAGAGAATCGCAAAGAGAGATGGTGATCAAAAGGGTTTTCAAAATTTGGGGATGAAACTCTCTGTAGTATATTCAATGTATCAATCCCATTCATGATATCAAAACCCACAACCTTTGCGATTCCTGCACTGAGGGACGTGTCCCACTGGGCATGCCAACTGTTAGGAGGGAAGATGGCATAGACAATGATTATGGCAGAGAGCCCAGAGAGTGCAGAGAGGACAATTATGCACAGCCCAGGGAGCGCAGAGGGCACAGACAATGATTATGGTAGAGAGCCCAGAGAGAAAATATGGCAGAAAAACTGATACAAGGAGTTACAACTAATTTTAGGAACTTGGCTCTGATACCATGTCAGGCCAGGTAGTAACTCCACGAAATCAATTCATATATTATTCCTTCAGGTTGGTCTTTATTATTTACATGAGGGAGACTGTTCACTTCATCTCCCGATGATTGTTCATATTTCTTTTTATTTATTTACATCAATTATATTTATTCACCCAATCCTGATGATTAGCTGTCAACAGATCTTTCAAAGAATTTCGTTTGATCTTCTGACGCCCTGTATTGACACGTTGATCTTACGAGTAGGCCAATCATTTCTAAGTTATTTCATTATCTTTTGGGTTAGGTTTTTTTTCTAGTCTTATAAGGCCTATTTTGAGCTCTTATGAGGAAAAATTTGGTGACTATACGAACCCCTTTAAAGGACATTCTGAATATTTATGTGGCATCGTATAAATCAGATTAGAGTACAACTTGGGCACTATATCTAAGGGTTCCTTCTATGGCATTTCGACTACCTTAGATGAAAAAATTCGGCCTCCTCTATGGTCATAATTTTGAGACAAGGACGAAGAATTTTGTGGCTCATTTCTGGTGTCTAAGGCTATAAATCTGTGGCCTCCTTGAGGCACAAACTTTGGTCTCTTTAAGACTATTTTGAAGTAGACCCATGCCATGCAAGAATTTCAAGACATAATTGAGCTTGTCTGAAGCAATCTATATTGATTTTCTGAGGCAATTTCGTTGAGCCCTAATATGAGCTTGTCTGAGGTAATATTATGCAGCGGAACAACCCTCATTCTAAGATTTAGATCTGTGCTTCCAAAGGCCTAGTTCAGACTCCTGCTGAGGTCAAATTTCGTGCTTACTGTGGTGTCTCTTGGATGAATTTTGGGTCACTATATTAGGGATTCCAGAGGCCTAATTTTAGATATGAAGTAGGAGTATATCTGCATTGACTAAAGTTTATTTTTGAGAGGCTTATTCATTCTAATGTCAAGTTCACAAAGCTATTTTTGAGCATAAAATTTTGCATTTTCTTGAAAGGTTCTATTCTAATCAAAGGCGTCTAAACTAAGGTTATTACAAATCTACGAATTATACTAATTTCTACAATGATATATGAATCTTCATGGATAACTGGTGTGCATGGATTCTAGTTCCTTTCTATATATGTATGTAAGGCTTATGTATGTAAGGCTTATTTAGAGTGTTCATAGCAATGTATATGATGAAATTTCAACTGAATGTATTATGATAGGGAAATAATTGAGTCAGTCCGTCCAATGATTCAAATATCCCAAAATGAATAGACATGGGGCTTCAATCGAGTGGTTTAAAATGTTAATATTCATGGCATAGAGTAGTGTGGCAGTCAGGTGACATATTTGTTCAGAGGGATAAGATAAGACTATTATCATATATTTATCTATGTCATTATTCTCCAATATTTCTATTATAGAACTCAAAGATAGAAGAGGTCAATTTTTGTTGCCATTCATATGATCAGGGCTATATTTTAGTTTTGGTATTTTTAATAATTTTCAAGTTGCCGAGTTCAAGACTTCAAGTAGCCATAAGCTCAGTGGAACCACAATCATTCATTATCACTCATACATGAATCTCTATGTAGGGGTAAACCTTGTCTTTGTTTGGTATTATATAATAGTTTAATTAATTATGTATGTAACTGTTGGTCTTGTGGTTTGGCTGAGCACAACCTGTGGTCCTGAAAGTTGCTATAAGGTAAGGTCAAAAGTTTAAGGAGATAGAAGACCTAAACCTATGCACAAGAAGCTATTTTGAAGCTTGACATATTGACACAGTTTGACATCACACCATTGCATACGATGACAATATGAGAGACAACAACAAGGGTTTATCTTCCTTACATATCATTTAAATCTCTTTCAACAAAATCAGAAGACTTCAACTACTGGAATGGTTTCTATTGTACAATCCTAGTGAATTGACACTCTAAGTTGATGATGCAATTACATGTACCACGATTCAACACTTGTGGTATTGCAATATAAGAAAGGTTGTTTGTTTACTTGTCTTTTATGAATACCTTCACCTTTTGCACTAGCTCTCAATCATATCTTATTCTGCAATCTAAAGCCTCTGACAATACTATCTTTTAATCCACTTGTAATTTGTTCCAAAACATTGTCAATTTTGTATGCAACTTAAATGGCTCTGCAACATATTGAATAATGGCTTCCTTGGTCACCACCAAGTCTTCTTGAGTAGAAAACTTTTTGAAATCCATTTCTTCACATAGCTCTTGCTTGATTTCATCTCTCAACTTGACTTCTCTAGGTGCACCAACGAAAGGTATTTTGTTTATTTGGACCAAGGCTTATAATGCAGTATGTAACTTTAGATAGGATGATATAATATTAGTTATGCCTTTTTTTTTTTTACTATTCGTGAGATTTTACAAGAATTTTCACTTTTACTTTATCTATCTCAACTTCTACCCTGCCCTTCTCAGGAAATTCTGTCGGTGCATTGGAGTATTTGGTGCCCCATTCCTGAATGAAAAATATAGCCAAGTGAGAAAGTCTCAATATCCTGACCCTTTTCTGCAACTCCTTTTGTATTTCAAATAGAGGTGCCATTACTTTATGCAATATTATCATTTCTTCATAAAATTGTTTCATAATTTATTTTAATTCATTTAGTTCTTCAAGGATTGGAGATTGCAAACCTTCTCTACTAGAACGTGTAGAAGACGCACTTTGATTTCTTATAAGGATTTATTCATTTTTCATTGGCTAGTTCTTTCTTCAGAAGTGAGATACTCAATATTATTTTTTGGTAGCTACTATGAACGAAACTCCTACTAAATCTATTGCTTTTGGATTGGTTCTCATGTCTGCAACGATCTCCCTTTCTATATTAACAGAGATAGGATGGTCTGGCTCATTAGGAAAATACTTCCTCCTCTCTTGAGTGATCTTATGCTTGATCTCATCGAAAGTGAAGTTGGATATATCCAAAATCCTTTCTTCTCTTGATGCCATGATACACATCTCATTGAGTGGGAGATGTCCTCTTGTTAGAGGAGTTGGAGGCTGAATGTTCAAAGTGGCTACAATTGGTTCAACTTACACATTCTTTAATCTGATCTCCTCTTCTTGCTTGTCGACTAGGTCTGTGGCAATCAAATCCTCTTCTAATTTATTTGTTGTTAAAATTGGAAACCAGGTCCAAATTCCACTTTGGACAACTCATTTGATGGAGATAATTATTGCATTGAATTCCTCTTTTTGAGAGGACCAAAACCAACCTAAGTACCTCCCAAATTAGGCAAGGAAAGATGTGTTTTTGAAGTGAATCCCACACGTATAAATTTTCAAGGTCAACCACACTATCATGTAGGCTCATGAAGCCCAAGTGACATGTCTTTTGAGCCTCAACAACTTGTATAAATAAGGATCACCGCAAACCTCATTTGGCACCTCATCAACTCACACATCCTTCTGTCTCCTCATCTGATTGGTTCGTACACCTACTGGGCAACTGATCTTTTCACATGTGTGGAAGAAAGGAGGACGAATTTTAGGAGGTCGAATTTTAGATATGTTGTATGGTTTGACCTAATTTGACTATATTTTATGTGGGAGAATATCTATTACAACAGGCTGCATTTACTGTCACATAAATAGATATTTTTTGGGTTGTTTGACCTGCATTGACTAAAGGCTTGTTTGACCACAAAGTTGACTTCAGGTTCAATGATTTTGTCTAGTATTTGGATGATTGTTTCGGGATTGATTTGACCATCAAGATAGGCTAAGTTCCTCTCTCCTTTGATCGATCTCTTTTGGAGAAGTTTGACCAGAATTTTACTGTCGTTGACTTTTTGGTTAGGGTTGATTTGAATGTTGTTGAATGAGAGTAGAATTGTAGTTTTGATAGGACTATTTTGGACAATGGTATTGGGTAATCAATTGGAAAGTCAAATTTGACTTTGACTTTGGATTATGATATTCTCTCTCTGCTAAATATTTGATATTTATAATGGGAAGAATCGAGCAAGGGGGTTTACCCATCTTGGGGTTTTTCCCTTGTTGAAAATGCAATAAGAAATCCTAATTTAATTTTGTCATTGAATTAATTTAGGAATTAAATTGTAATTCCACATCACAAGACAACCTGTACGAGTTACCTAAGTTAATTTGACTTAGTTGGCTCAATTAATTCAAGTTGAGGGGCTAACTTGAGTCATGTAGAGTGCCTCCTACATTATAGGAGCCCTGGTTGAGTTTATTTTGAGTTGTAATTAATTAATTCAGTTTAACTAAGTTAAAGTCAGTTAAACTAGTTCCAATTGATGGAGGAACTAGTTGAAGGTCAGACAGTGGGGTGTTGCTTCATGTGTTCAATCAGTTAACTGATTATTCACTCATAAATAAATCATGCATGTTATATGTGAGAGTTACCCAGTTGAGATTGGAGTTCAAGGAAAATGTACTATCAATTGTATAACCATTCAAATTGTACAGGTGGTGCATGTAGTGAGTGGAAGGCCTATGATGGATTGCACAATTCCAATTGAGGAATTTCCCTAATTAATAGGAGATAATTCCCAAGGAAATAGTGCAAGGAAACAAGAACTTGGGCAAGCATAAATTTGGTTAAGTATTGGCCTGGGCTTATCTAGGAAGTTGTGAGACAGATAGAGATAGTGCATAGGTTGCTCAGGCTTGAGAAAATCATTATAATCTTCTCATATTTTCTGACTAATGAAATATACAGATAGCAGGATTTTTTAGCTATGGCTTTCTGTAGGAAATCAATGTGTAATGTGTTGATTGAATTTTTTCTTTTGTATTATTTGTGATTTTGTGATCATTTAGTTGTTTCCATTGATGAGTAGAGTATATTGAAGTCTATTGTTTTAGTAAATTACAATTAGTAGTTTCAATCTAAAAGGAATTTCTACATGGTATCATAGTAGAAATCACTCTAGAAGAGGAGAATACAAGTTTGTCTTTTGTAGGTGAAATCAAATTTGCAATATCATTCTTCAGAGCCAGCAGGATGTTGTTCTATGGATTGAGACTCGAATATTCCTTGACGATAGTTCAAACTATATTGCTTGGAAGGACATGTTGGAGATAGTGTTGGAAGACAAAGGGCTAAAGGAATTCATAGACATAGATATTCCTAAGCCTCCATCAACTGATGCTCAAGATCTAGTAGAGTGGAGGAAATGTGTTGCAAAGGCAAGAAGGATCATACTAAAAGGAGTTTGAGATCATATTGTCTTGAACCTACATAAGAAGGATGCTATGTGGAAGGCCTTGAAAAACCTATTTCATAACAAAAGTTACCACAGGAAGCTAACAATGAAGGACAAGCTCAGGAAAATCAAGATGGAGAATGACGACTAAATACCAACGTACTTGACGAATTTCACCCAATGTCAGGATGAGCTTGGAAGTGTTCGTGTTACAGTTGTTGAAGATGATTTGGTTAGCCTAACACTTCTAGGTCTTCCCAAGAGTTGGCACAGATACCGGGATTTAGTAAATGGCAGGGAGAAGCTACCAGAGTGGGAGCATTTGTAGTCTGACTTGGTGCAAGAAGAGATTCAGTGGAACACTAGAGATGGATCCTCATCCAAGCATGATGATGAGGAAAAATGTGCCTTTGCTGGAAAGTCAAAGAAAGGGAAAGGGAAGTCATCCCATTCAAAATCAGATTCCAGTCAAGGTGGCAAGAAGAAGGACTTGTTGAAGATTAAATGTTTTCACTGTCATGAGATGGGACACTATGCCATGAAGTGTTTGCACAAAAAGGTCGGAAAGAATCCTTCAGGAGGAGTGGTAGGTGAAGCTCTTGCTTCATAATTCAAGTTGGATTTCACCCTCATTGCTTGCATGGTGACATCGATGATAGGTAGTGTGTGGTATCTGAATAGTGGAGCCCCATTCCATATGACGGGAAACCATGGGGCCTTCACTGGGGGAGCAATATCATACCATGTGCATCCATATTGGGGGATATTGATTGAGGAAAAAATGACATAATATATTGGGGGATATATAGGGGGTAAAGGGTTTTTATATTGGAAAATATAAAAAATGGAGCTTAATGTTAATGAAAAAATATAAAGGGGTATAAAAAATGTTAATGAAAAAATAGATACCTACAATATCTATTGAAAGTAGGGGTTTTCTAAATCGGGAAGCTGTATTGGGTTCATATTGGTAGGGGGTTAAATAATGTGATTTTTATAGGGATTTTCCAATATGTAGCCAAATTAAGGGTATTGTTTAATATGCCACGAACGCACATGATATGTCAGAGGTTCACTGAGTGAATCCCTCGTGCGGGAAACAAAGAAATTTTTAGTGACTTGGAGGTGAAATGCCTCCATATGCACATCAAAATGGGAGATGATGGAAGGTATAGCATGATCGACATCAGTACTGTTACTTTTTAGAGGGATTTTGATTCTCCTCTCACATTAAAAGATGTCATGTATGTTCTAGGTTTGAAGAAGAATTTGGTTTCAACTGCTATGTTGGAGGACCGTGGCTATGATGTGATATTTGGAAAAGGAAATTCTTTCCTTCATCACATAGCCTCAGGAAAAGTGAAGTAGATCGGGTTTGGCTGAAGAACCTCTACAAATTGGATGTAGAGGACTGTGCTTCTTTCAGCACAAAAGCATAGAAGGTGCGGAGCCAAGACATCAGTGAATTGTGGCATAGAATGTTGGGTCACTTGCACCATAGAGATTTGAAGATCATGCAACAGATTTCTACACAAATTCCTAAGGGTACACTAGAGCAGAGTGATACAAGCAAAGGGTGTACATTGGGGAAGTACACTAAAGACACCTTTCATGATAAGGATAGTCGAGCGCAAGTGATTCTTGAAAGAGTTCACTCAGATGTGTGTGGACCATTCTCGACAAACTCCATGGCCAAGCACATGTATTATGTAATATTTGTAGATGATTTATCACGTAAGTGTTGGATTTTATTCATACATAAGAAATATCAGGCATTCTATAAATTTTGTGAAGTTAAAGCACTTGTTGAGAAAAACATTGGTAGGAAATTGAAGGCTCTTAGGAGCTATAATGGTGGAGAATATATGTAAAATGAATTCAAGAAGTTCTGTGCATCAGAAGGAATTCGATGGGAGTTAATAGCACCCCACAAACCACAACAGAATGTGGTGGCTAAAAGGAAGAACAAAAGTATTGTGGGAGTTGCGCAGGAAATGTTACATGATCAAGGCCTACCGTTGCACATGTGGGCTGAAGCATGTAACACAACTGTATATCTACAAAATAGAGTCCTCATTGGATTCTTGTGATGTGTACACCAGAAGAAGATCTTTTCAGGTAAGAAACCAGATGTGGCACACTTCAAGATATTTGGTTCATGAATTTACTGTAATGTTACCAAGGATGCAAGGAAAAAGATAGAGCCAAAAACTGAGTTGGGAATATTTTTGGGGTACACTGATACACCTCACAACTATTGGTTGTACTTGCCATCTCATAGGATGGCTGTGGTTCGTAGGGATGTGAAGTTCGATGAAGAGAAGGCCATGAGATGTTCCCTTGAAAGGAATCTTCAGTTGCATGGAGATGAGGAGCTTTTAGCTCCAAAAGAAGAACCTCAAGATGATGTGGAGAAACCATATGTAGATGAGTAGAGAGTGAAAGAAACCACTCATGCAGAGACTTCTAGAGATGGAAGGAAGCACAGTAAAGAGGCTGACAGATTGATGCATGATTCTAGAGAGAATGTGGGAGCACCCACATCACAACGCAGGTAGAGGAGGTCACCAGATTGGTACATTGTCTACATGGCTTTGATGAACGACATTGTAGAGATTGATGCATCCTCATTCGAGGAAGCAGTGAAGAAACCATTATGGGTTGATGCCATGGTAGAGGTGTATGACTCCATTATCAAAAACAATGTTTAGGAAGTGGTCCCAAGACCAACAGACAAGTCAATGGTGAATTCTAGATGGCTTTACAAGGTAAAGCAAGCAACAAATGGGAGTGTGGAGAAACACAAGGCCATATTTGTGGCTAGAGGGTTCTCTCAGGTGGAGGGAATTGGTTACGAGGAGTATTTGCTCCAGTAGCAAGGTAATATTCAATCAGATATATTCTATCACATTCAACGCAGATGGGATGGAAGATACATCAGATGGATGTGAAGACAACATTCCTCAAAGGATAGATTGAGGAAGAGGTGTACATTGAGCATCCGAAAGTATTTGAGACCTTCAATAGAGAATCACATGTGTGCAGACTCACGCAAGCATTGTATGGATTGAAACAAGCACCCCGTGCTTGGTACACCAGGATAAACAGTTATTTCACCAGGTTGGGCTTCACCAAAAATGAATTAGATGAAAACATTTACCATATTGTGGTTGAAGGTAAATTGTTGATTATAGTATTATATGTCGATGTTTTAATTCTAACAGGTGATGAGAAGTTGGCAAAATATTGCAAAGGTGATCATGAAAGAGAATTCGAGATGAAGGAACATGCATTACTTCATTGCCATGGAAGTATGGCAAGGAGATGAGGAACTGTTTGTATCTCAGGGCAAGTATGGCAATGAGATAGTGAAGAAGTTCCACATGGAGAGCAACAAACCCATGGAGACTCCTCTAGCAGGGAATTGGAGGAAGGAAGATGCTCTTAGGTGAAGTAGTGGAGACTATTATTTATAGGAAACTTGTGGGTTCACTTATGTATTTTGTGAACACACGACTAGATATATGTTTTTCAGTTAACCAACTTAATGAAGCTATGGTTAAGCCAACCAAAATTTATTGGAAGGAAGCTAAACATGTGTTGATATACCTTAGAGGCACCACTTAGTTTGGTCTTTGGTGCATAAGAAAAGAGGGAGTGAAGCTTCAAGGATTCACAGATGCAGATTGGGTAGGGAGTCCATCTGACAGGAAGAGCACATAAAGGGGAATCTTTAGTATTGGTTCAGCAACAGTTTCTTGGTACAACAGGAAGCAAAGATCAGTTGCACTCAGTTCAACAGAAATAGAGTACATGGCTACTAGTCAAGCAACTTGTGAGGCTATCTAGATGAGGAAGATCCTTATTGGGTTATTTGGTCAACAGATGGATCCTATAGTGATTTACTGTGACAATAATATTTGTATCAAACTTTGAAGAATCTAGTTTTTCATGATCAGTCCAAGCATATCGACATCCAGTATCACCATCTACAAGATTGTGTGTAGAGGAGAATCATGTTGTTGGAGTACATTCCTACATAAGAACAAGATGCAAACATCTTGACTAAGGCACTGTCATGAGGCAAATTCAAGTTCAATAGAGGTAGGATTGGGGTATTTGATAATCCATTTCTTTATGAGGGAGTGTTGAAAATGCAACAATAAAATCCTAATTTAATTTTTTCCTTTAATTAAATTAGGAGTAAAATTGTAATTCCACATCAGAACAAACCTTGTACGAGTTAAATAAGTTAATTTGAATTAGTTGACTTAGTTAATTCGAGTTGAGGGTCTAACTTGAGTCATGTAGAGTGTCTCCTACTTTGTAGGAGCCTTGGTTGAGTTTATTTTGAGTTGTAATGAATTAATTCAGTTAAACTAGTTCCAATTGATGGAGGAACTATTAGGAGGTCAGACAATGGGGTGTTTCTTCATGTGTTCAACCAGTTAACTGATGAGTCACTCATAAATAACTTATGCATGTCATATCTGAGAGTTACCCTTTTGAGGTTGGAGTTTAGGGACAACGTACTATTAGTTCTGTAATCATCTAAATGGTATAGGTGGTGCATGTAGTCAGAGGAAGGCCTAGGATGGATTGCGCAATTCCAATTGAATAATCTCCCTAATTAATAAGGGTTAATTACCAAGGAAACGATGTAAGGAAATAGGAACCTGGGAAAGAAGAAATTTGGTTAAGTGTTGGCCTGGGCTTGTATAGGAAGCTGTGAGACAGATAGAGATAGTGCAAAGGTTGCTCGAGCTTGAGAAAAGCATTGTAATCTTCTCATATTTTCTGACTAATGCAATATACAAATAGCAGGGTTTTTTGCTGTGGATTTCCCCAAGAAATCAATGTATAATGTGTTGATTGAATTCTTTCTCTTGTATGCTTCATGATTTCATGATCGTTTAATTGTTTCCGCCGATGAGTAGAGTAGATTTAAGTCTATTGTTTTAGTAATTTATAATTAGCAGTTTGAATCTACAAGGAATTTCTACATCCCTGGCGTTCACCAAATTTTGGTGTTCTCTTGTCTTGGCTTGTCTTCTACTTTTATTATTCCTGTTCTATCTATAGTTATTGTCCATGTGATGGTTAATGTGATTGGTATTGGACTATCAATGTGATGGCTAATGGGATTGGTATTGGAAATTTTCAATGGGATAACTAAAGGACATTGAAGTAATTGTTACAAGCATAGAACATACCATTGTTAACTAAAATTAACATGGAATTAGAGCCCAGGTGAAGACAAAGCCCAATAAAGAGAAAAAAGAAATCACTAAGAGATCTATTGGACATAGATTATTGGACAAGTCTCAATGGGTTCTACATCTTACTTCAAGACAGAGGACAAGATCAATGATAAATATGACTATCATGGACAGAAGATGAATTTGGACCTGACTTTACAGGAGCATGAAGTATTGGACTATGTACAGGAAAAGTGGTGGAGCCTCCTTCAAATGCACCAACTACTGCTAGGATGAAGCATAGAAAATATGAGGTCAAAGAAAATAATATTTTGATCGATTCCATTCAAAAGAATTTGGTTGCCTATATTTATGATTTGGGAACTTTTAAGGAAATATATGATAATATGGTTGGAATGTTCAAAGTGAAAGATGAAAATCAAATCCTCTTTCTCAAAAAAAAGTTGAAGGATATCAAAATGGATAAAAGGGAGCCTATCCAATCCTAATTCATGAGAATAACACAAATCAAGAATGACTTACTATCTATTGGAGAAGTTATTGTTAATAGGTAGCTAACTCTCATTGCACTTGAACGTCTTTCAAGACCATGGGATGTATTTAGCACCATTATTCTTATCAATGATAAGATACCTAGTTTTCATGATTTATTAGCTAGATGCACTCAAGAGGAGGCTAGGATGATGGAGAGAGATAAGTCCTCAAATGGAAATGAGCCTACTGCCATCTCTGCTCATGCAAAAAGGAAGAATATTGTTGGTCCAAGGAGACAGGGTCAAGGATCCAAGAAGGGATTCAAAGAAGGAAGAAAAGGAAAGTGCTATAATTGCGACAGGTTCAACCACTATGCTAGAAAATGTCCTCACAAGAATAATTCTCCAACAGATAATGACAACAAGAACAACAATTTCAAAGGAAATGGAAATCAAAGGAACAACAAGTTCAACAACAAAGGAAACAGGAATCCTCCTGCTACTCGAAATGGAAATGATCGACTTCCCAAAAGGAAAAGAAATGCCAAGCATGATGAAAGTAATGCTGTAGAAAAATAAGATGAGTTTTATCTTATTTTCGCTCTATCTACTGCCTCTCCTCCTGATACTTTGGATAATTGGTTGATTGATAGTGGAGCCTCAAGGAACTTCACTGGGTACAAGGAAGCCCTCTCAAATTTGGTTGAAAAGAAAAATAATTTAAATATCATACTTGGAGATAATTCCACCTAACCTTTGAAAGAGATAGGCACTGTCGCTTTTCACTTGAATCAAGGTCAAATCATACATCTACAAGAAGTATTGTATGTGCCCGATTTGAAGAAGAAATTGGTGTCTATTTCTGCGGTGGAAGATAAAGGCTTCATTGATGGAAAGGGACGTATTTGGCATAGAAATTGTAAAGATGCATTTACTCTTGGATTTAGGGTTGATGGTCTCTTTCAAGTTGGAGGAATTCCTTTGAGAGATTTGGTGAGTGATACTTCTCTTCAATGTGAATTATGGCACCAAAGATTTTCCCACTTGCATTACAAATCCTTACTTGGGGTAAGGAAGATAGTCACATGTATGCCCGAGTTTAACATGAACCATGGAGGTGTTTATCAGGGTTGTACAACTGGGAAACATATAAAGGGACCATTCCTTTCTAGTGAAAAAAAGACAATTGCTATTCTTTGATTGTTCCATTATGATCTATTTGGTTCCCTGCCCGTAACCTCACTGGGAGGATACATATACTATGTAATATTTGTGGATGACTACTCACACAAAACATGGGTCTATTTCTTGAAGAAGAAGTATGAAGTGTTCAAATGGTTCGGTTCTTTCAAGGAAATAGTGGAAAATCAAGCGGGGAAGAATATCAAGACGTTAAGGACTGACATTAGAACTAAATATGAAACAAATGAATTTAATGACTTTTGCAGAGAGGTTGGTATTAAGAGGGAGACAAGTGTTCCATACAATCCTAAGAAGAATGGCATTATTGAAAGGAAAAATTCAACAATCATAGAAGCCACCCATGCCATGATCTATGATCAAAGTCTACTAGATTTCTTATGGGGAGAAGCTACCAACACTTCTGAATATGTTCAAAATAGGAGCGTACATCAAGCCTTGGATTTCAAGACACCCAAGGAAGTTTTCACTCGTAAGAAGCCTGACATTTCTCATTTTAGAACCTTTGGTTGTAGGTATAATTTCATGTGCCTAAAGAGAAAATGAATAAGTTGGAAGCTTATGGGAAGAAAGGTATATTCATCAGCTACAACGAAAATTTAAAGGCATATAGAATCTATGTACTTGGTCAAAGAGATGTGGAAGTAAGCTATGATGTTACCTTTGATGAAGACAATTTCCTCAGGAAAGCCATAGATCTCACTATCCCAAGGAAGGATGATGACGATGTTACCAAAAATAAGATGAACCTCCAATGGATGAGCCAATGCCCAATTTTGATCGTCTGTTGGATACTATTGATCCACCTCCTAGTGATCCCTCTATATTAAGGAAATACCTCTATGGCTCAAGGACATCTTGAAGATGCTAAAAGACATTGTGCTCCAAGAGGGACATTTCACGAAATTAAGAAGTCGAATAGGTATCAAGGGTACTTGGCTGCCATGATTACTAATGTTCAAGCTAAACCTTTCACGTTTGAATAAGTTGTAAAGTACCAAGTATGGAAGGATGCGATGAATGAGGAATATGAATCTATCATGAAGAATGATGTCTGCAATGTGGTGCATAGACCTAAGGACAAGTTTGTGGTCACCTCAAAATGATTTTAAAAATTAAACATGGAGCTGATGGAAGTGCTAAAAAATTCAAGGCCAGGTTCGTTGCTCATGGTTTCCGTCAAAAGTAAGGAGTGGAATACGACGAAATGTTTGCATTGGTTTCCTGATATACCATTATCTGATCTATCATTTCTCTTGCTGCCAATTAAGGATGGAGCCTACATCAGATGGACGATAGGACTACTTTCTTTTATGGATCGCTGAAGGAGTAAGTTTACTTGGAACAACTACAGGGGTTTGAAGTACAAGATAGAAGGACACATGTCTGCTAGCTGAAGAAATCCCTCCCTTAAGGCTTGGTGTCTAGTCAATTTAGTGTCCTAAATTGCTCCACATAAATTATCAATCCAGGTATCATAAACTGATGAAGTGTGGTGCACTATATGTGTTTAGTTAACCTTTTTCTTACTTCGTTGTTTTATAGTTTATGTTATTTTTGGGGATTTTGTTCCTTATGCTTAAGGAAATTAATCTAAGAAAAGTTATGCTTCTAGATGAAAATCTCTAAATGTTAATGGACAACTAAATTTAATGACTTTTAATATTAAAATCTAATTTCTAAAGAAGGGAGAAAGGGAAATGAACATTAGATAAAAGCAAATCAAAACTTTGAATAGTTAGATTAATCTAAGCCGGAAAAATGTCTATGAAATGAAAACAAAAATGATAACGGATAAATGAAGTGTTTTATCACTTTGCTATACAATTTTGGGAGGACTACCTCCTTGTGATAACATTTTGAGGGGCTCCATACTTCGTTGTCCTAAAAATGAAATTGAAATTGAAATGAAAGACTAAAACTGAAAGTGAAATTGCAACTAATCTACTATAACAACTAAATGAAGTGTTTTATCACTCCACTATACAATTTGGGGAGAACTACCTCCTTGTGATAGCATTTGGAGGGATTCAATACTTCATTGTTCTAAAACTGAAAATGAAATTGCAACAAAATTAAATACAAAACATATAAAGGAAAACTAATCTACTGTGTGCTCTAATGATCCAAACACCAATTGGAAAATACTTTCTTGGACTATTTTGCTAGGCATAAATTACACAATTAGATAAATTTATAATCAACTAGTTGAACACACTTGCATGAATTAAACTTGCATGAATGAGAAATCTAAACTATTAAACTTGAAAACAATCACAAAATGAATGAAATCAAAGCAAAACTAAAAAATAATATCTACTCTATCTTACATTCTAATATGCTCCATGATATCTACTTCACATCTCCTTCCATTTTTGGAACCTCAAAGCTTTATTCAAATTCTTCAAAATTACAAAGTACATTAAGTTGAGCTAACAAATTTTACAAAGCTTTCAAGTAAAGGAGAGTGATATCCTATTTATATAAAAAGATAAGAAGTCATCTCATTAATGAGAATCCATGAATCTCTCCCTATACCTCTAGAGTTGTAATTAAAATAGGAAATGATAAGACATATGTCTTCTTAGATTTTCAATACAAATAGGAAATGTGACACATATTCTCATGATCCCATTATCATCTCCATTCAAATTCGAATTTGGCCTTAGGATGCCACATAAAGGTTTTCTAGAAGCTTCTTTTTGACCTACACATATCAACAATCTCATCCCACTTGTTAGGTATAAGCATATGCACATTATTTTATGATTTTTAACAATAAATTCACTTAAAAATGCTAAGAATTAATAAGCTTTGGAAAAACTTAAATGTGACCCAATAATGATGAAAGTGAGATGAATGTAGTGACATGGTAGTGAAATGAAAGTGAAATGGAGGTGATATAATGGACATAATAGTGAAAGTGTAATGGAAGTGAATGACAATTTCAAGACCCAACATACCCCCCAACTGAAGCTATTGCATGTCCTCATGCAATATATATTACATTAATTATTTTGATCCTTGAGCTCTGGTCTAACTTTGCATGATATCATTTGATAACTTCATACTTTTGCAAAGTGTTTTACTTGAATTGCAACATGGTTGGTTCTTGTGTTACAACCATATTTTGTTGTTGTAGTCTATTTTGATCTTTGAACTTTGCATAATGATAATTTGATTATTGTTGCAAAGTATATCTTTATTGGATTGCATCATAGTTGGTTCTTTTGTGACAACCATGATTGTGTTTGTATCCAATTATCCTTTAAGCACTTTTGAAAATCCATCGTATGCTCATAATAATAATGTAATAGTTAATATATTTTGGAAGTATGTGGGCTTCTGCATATGAATGTATCCCCCCCCCCAACTGATGGTCTTGGCAATTTTATGTAATGAGGAAGAGAAATTTTTTTCCAACCATTATCATTCTAACTTTTTATGGAATTCTACGGTAAAAAGTTAGAAAATGACGTACCTTAACTTACCCTTTGGAAATGGATGAGTTGTATGTGTGGTGGCTACAAAATTCTGATCATAATATTCTTCAAGTGGCTGGACAAAAAGAGTCATGGATAAAAGAGTCAAGATGACATTTTATTGCTTTTACTAAAACTTGCTGAATCTGCTCCAAAATGCTAAAAATAATAGTCTTCATGTCTTCAAAACTCATTGGCACAATTCCTACTATGTGAATAGATGTTCTGATGTTGAACATAGCAGGAAATTGTTGACTTAGTGGCCATTAATGGATGCC
The DNA here is from genome assembly GCA_031772625.1 of Pinus tabuliformis. NCBI lineage: Eukaryota > Viridiplantae > Streptophyta > Pinopsida > Pinales > Pinaceae > Pinus > Pinus tabuliformis. Next base: position 868,165,423 of record CM062818.1, on the reverse strand, counting down.
ACTATTCAACACAAGAACTCTCACCATTGATGACAATGAGAGTCAAGATTCCCAAACACATCTTGTTAGGTACGAATAAATTTGCAGATGTCGAGTCACCTAGAAGATCCGATAAAAAAGGGACATTAATGTATTCCCATTGTTCGTCGGCATGAGGACTCGCCATTAAGGCATGCAAGCCTTAAGGTGTTTATGCAAGGAATTTAGACTCAAAGGACTATGGACTCAATAATTTGTATTGAAGCAGGGTTTTTTTGCGAAATGAAAATGATAGGATAGGGAAAATGAAAATGGAAGATGGCAATAGAAAGTAATAATGGAAATGGGCAATAAGCATGTAACTGAGCCTCTTACTTTTATTTGTGGGTTAGGAGTGGACAAAAAGTAATGGAAAGTGTATGTGAATGTAAATGGAAAACATGAAGGGAAATGAGGTGAATGGTTTATTATGAAGTATGGATGTAATTGAGACAATAGTATTTGAAAGTTTTGCAAGTGCTTGGATCTGATTTTGCATTAACATGTGCTCATGCATTGATGTTTCTTCTTTGTTGTTGATCATCCTTTTATCAAATAAATTGGTCTCTAAGGGAGACACTATTCACTTGTAGTCATTTGTCCTTCCTCTTGGAACCTGCAAAAAAAAATAATACTTCTTCTACAATGGAATGTAAGACTATCAAAAGAGAGAGGTGATCAATCTCTCTAGTTATGATATTTACACACAAAACTAAGAATTCGTATTAATGAAACAAGTTCACGAAGGAAAAAAAAAAGATTTTATACCTGCTTCAGAATTAGTGCCTCAAGTTAACTGTTATATCTTTTGAGAAATTTATTCATTCTTGATTGTTTCAAACTCTGATGATGGATTTCTCGTTGTGTAGATCTCATCAATATCTTTCCAACGATACTTGAATCGTCGAAATCTAATTTCGTATGAGAAAGTTAGGCTGATTTGAACAGTGAGGTTTTTTAGCTGTAGAATTGATGTTTAGTCACAGAATGGTTTTCTAGCTGCAGAACGTGCACAATTTTTGTGGCTAAAAATCTTGAACAGAAAGTTAGCTATGCATTTTTTATCATCAGTCCAAAATTAATCAACACCTTCCAGAAAAATGAGCAAATAATCTACTTATTTCATTGATTCAATTTTTTTTTTTTAATTATTTTTTTCTCTTGTCCTTGGTTGCTTGGAAACATAGATCTTATAGTAGTGGCTGTTGGATTTTGTTTGTGCAGGTGGCAGATGAAGTCCGTGGCCTCAGGAAACCACTTTGGATCCCTATCTTTGAGAAACGTGTGCAGAATAGAGTCCTACTTGCCATAGGTTTCTTTGTTTGACTTTCTTTTGACCAGGGTCTTCTTCGTCGATCTAGGCCAGATGAATAGGCTACGATCCATGCCCTGATGTTTTCCAAGCTACGAATGTAGTCCTTTTTCTTTCTTGACACGTGAAACCTGTAAAAGCATGGACGTAGCTGCGGAATAGCCGATTAGCTGTAGAATGTGGCTGCGTTCCGTAGCTAAAAGACAACCAAGACATCAGCTTTCTGATTTAAATTATTCGAAAGAAATTTTATGCAGCCAAGTACCAGGAAGAAATTCCAAGACCACAACTGGTGCACAGGACCAATTATTCATGAACCTTTGTTCTCTGCTATTCTTCAAAATTCCCTTCACTGTTTGTGAAATGAGTGACTGCGCAAAGAAGACTGTGTATACGACAGTGGAACAACTGGTATATGGAAGCAATGATAGCTATGGATATGGGGATGAAATGACAGAGACTATGAGCATAAAATAAAAAATGTTGTACATATATGAAAATAGAGAAGCTTTATGCATGAAATATGTGAAAACAAAGTATGCAAAAAATATATGGAGTGGCTGCATACGTAAACTGTGTGGAAAACAAAGTGACTGCTATACATAGAGAATAAAAAACAGAATGAATGACTGTGTGTTCAATGTATTAGAGTGTTTGTATACACAAAAATGCTGCGGAAGTATAAGAGAGAAACTCGGTGTAATAAATGAACAATAGGGTTTTGAAGAGTCGTATCCAATTGGGTTATGTCATGTATCTAGCCATTTAACAGGTGTGCTTGGAGAAGTACAGTGAAGTATGAGTCAAAAACAGAGATTAAATCATGAGACCATTAGGCATGAAAGTCGGAAAGCATGGTGTAATCAGGATTGAATTCCACATCATAATTAGTTACCAAATCGAATTTTCCTTCCTCAAGCGTGCCCTGTTCCAACAATGTTCTATACATTTAAAATTCGTTTTTTCCTCACGCGGCATGCCAAATGGAGCTTTAGAGAACAAAAAAATTCTCTCAAATTGTTACGAAATTATCCAAACCATTTATGGGTTATCTAATTGACCATGTTCCCGAAAAACCCCATGTTTTTTTTTTTCCTAAGTCGTTTTCATTTGGCCGGAATTTGCGTTTAAAGTTTGACTTTTTTTTTTTTTTTAGTTCTGCGTTTTCTAGAAAATGCATCTTTTGTAAAATCAATTTAGAATTTTCTTCAGATGCAATTACAGCACAGACAAATAGCAAATGAACCAGTTTAGTGGTGTGTTCTAAAATCCATGGTAATCTTGAAAACAGACAGAGAAGAGAAAGCCCAAAAGGAAGATAAAAATGAAGATGCAACCCTCAACCAAATCATGATCAGGTCATCATGCCTTAGCTATCCAGAGTTGGGTGACTTTGATTCGTCTGTGTGCATGTATTCCTACTGCAACATATTGTGCATATAGGCCACAGGAGACTGTGGATGTTGCACATAAATAGCGGGATCCATAGGTTTTCCAACAATGAATCCACGAGGCACAAAATGCTGGTTGGGTAGATAATAAATAGGGAAAGAATTAGCACCACTAGCGTTAGAACTGCTACTTCCAATTGAGAGAGAAGCTGTAAGGGTTCTAAGATTGATAACATGATCCTCTTTCAACTCATCCCTCGGCAAAATATTGACCAGAAAATCGAAAATATTAGTCAACCAAGCCTGAAATCTCATCGATATATGTTTTATTTGCAGGTTTGTTTCAAGGCCAAAGCGCAAACAGGAATGCAGGTTTTCTATTGAGGTCATAGTGGAAACTGGGATTGGAGATAGCCATTGGTTTTTTTTTTTCTCTCTATTTTTTTTTTCTGAAATTGTGATTTTTTATAGAAATGATTAATGGTTCTCAATTTCAGGCAACTAAGGCTTCAAAGTGAATGTTCTAGACCCTAAAAACAAGACTTTGACTATGGTCTTAAGCTAGTTTTTTTATCGATTTGGGCTTAGTGACTAGGATAGAAACCATATCGAGACAATTATAGAGATGCCCATGTGGTCAGTTTCTTCGTTTGACGCCTGTAACCTGCTAAACCATGGAAGTAGCTATGGAACAGTGCTGTGTTCCGTAGTTAATTTGCAAAATCTTATTAAACAGGAAACAATGTTTTGAGGGTCACTACAAACCATAACCAGTCAATCTGGACAGCTGAATCTGTCAAAGCAGTTGGATTTTTTTATTGTTTTTTTCATTGAATCAAATGAAATGATGAGATTTTTTTTTTTTTTTTTTTTTACATAACAATTCTTTTTCTGATCCTCCAGATCACACGAAGTGCAGGAGGAGAGCATACTAGAGAAATTATTAAAAAAAAATTAGATGTAAGAAATAAGGTCTTCTAATTACACTTCCTCGGCAGTTGCGCCAAAATGTTTAGTCAATTTAGTGTCCTAAATTGCTCTACATAAATTATCAATTCGGGTATCGTAAACTGATGAAGTGTGGTGCACTATATGTGCTTAGTTAACCTTTTTCTTACTTTGTTGTTTTATAGTTTATGTTGTTTTTGGGGGTTTTGTTTCTTATGCTTAAGGAAATTAATCTAAGAAAGAAAAGTTATGCTTCTAGATGAAAATCTCTAAATGTTAATGGACAACTAAATTTAATGACTTTTAATGTTAAAATCTAATTTCTAAAGAAGGGAGAAAAGGATATGAACATTAGATAAAAGCAAATCAAAACTTTGAATAGTTAGATTAATCTAAGCCGATAAAATGTCTATGAAATGAAAGCAAAAATGATAACAGCTAAATGAAGTGTTTTATCACTTTGCTATACAATTTTGGGAGAACTACCTCCTTGTGATAACATTTTGAGGGACTCCATACTTCATTGTTCTAAAACTGAAAATGAAATTTAAATGAAAGACTAAAACTAAAAGTGAAATTGCAACTAATCTACTATAACAGCTAAATGAAGTGTTTTATCACTCCGCTATACAATTTTGGGAGAACTACCTCCTTGTGATAGCATTTGGAGAGATTCAATACTTCATTGTTCTAAAACTGAAAATGAAATTGCAACAAAATTAAATACAAAACATATAAAGGAAAACTAATCTACTGTGTGCTCTAATGATACAAGCACCAATTGGAAAATACTTTCTTGGACTATTTTGCTAAGCATAGATTACACAGTTAGATAAATCTACAATCAACTGGTTGAACACACTTGCATGAATTAAACTTGCATGAATGGGAAATCTAAACTATTAAACTTGAAAACAATCACAAAAATAAAATGACATACTTGAATGAAATCAAAGCAAAACTACAAAATAAAATCTACTCTATCTTACATTCTAATATGCTCCATGACATCTACTTCACATCTCCTTCCATGTTGGGAACCTCAAAGCTTTATTCAAATTCTTCAAAATTACAAAGTACAACAAGTTGAGCTAACAAAGTTTACAAAGCTTTCAAATAAAGGAGAGAGATCTCCTATTTATACAAAAAGATGAGAAGTCATCTCATTAATGAGAGTCCATGAATCTCTCCCTATACCTCTAGAGTTATAATCAAAATAGGAAATGATAAGACACATGTCTTCTTAGAGTTTCAATACAAATAGGAAATGTGACACATATCCTCATGATCCCCTTATCATCTCCACCCAAATTCGAATTTGGCCTTAGGATTCCACATAAGGGTCTTCTAGAAGCTTCCTTTTGACCTACACATGTCAACAATCTCATCCCACTTGTTAGGTATAAGCATATGCACATTATTTTCTAATTTTTAACCACAAATTCACTTAAAAATGCTAAGAATTAATAAAGTTTGGAAAAACATAAATGTGACCCAATAATGATGAAAGTGAGATGAATGTAGTGACATGGTAGTGAAATGAAGGTGAAATGGAGGTGATATAATGGAAATGATAGTGAAATTGTAATGGAAGTGAATGACAATTTCAAGACCTAACACTTGGTATGAGAGGATTGATAGCTATCTTATGAAGATTGTATTTATGAGGAGCTATGTTGATCCAAACATATACTTCAAGGTTGAAAAGGAAATGCCTCTTATTTTGGTCCTTTATGTTGATGATCTTTTTCGGACTAATGCATACCCTCTCATTTAGTAATGCAAAAGGAAGTTGGCATCCGAGTTCGAGATGAAGGACCTAGGAAAAATGCATTAATTCCTAGGTCTGGAGGTCTAGAAAAAGGTAAGCAATATTTTTATTTCTTAAGGAAAATACATTGTGAAGATGCTATAGAGATGTCAGATGGTGGAATGCAAGTATGTGTCTACTCTGATGGAACTCAACTTCAAGAAGCTATGTGGAAGTGTTGTTGTACTCGAATTGGAAAACCCTTCTAAATATAGAAAAATTGTGGGGCCCTTAATATTCTTGGTAAACTCTCAACCGAACATATGCTTTGCTGTAAATACTTTGAGTTAATTTATGGTTGAGAATCATCTCATACATTTTATTGCTGCTAAGAATCTCTTGAGATATCTCTGTGGCACAACCAACTATGGGTTGAGATACACTACTACGAATTTGATGCTACATGGTTATTATGATGCAGACTATGCTGGTAGTGTGGTGGACAGAAAGAGCACGTCAAGATGTTGCTTCTCATTGGGATTTTCTTTGATTTCATGGATGAGCAGGAAGCAAAAATTGGTTTCTCTAAGCACTGCCAAGGTCGAATATATTGTAGCTAGTATGGCTAGTTGTGAAGCTATTTGGTTAAGGAATCTCTTTAGTGATCTATTTGAGCACATGTTGGATACCACCATTATCTATTGCAATAATAGAGTGGGATTCTCATTTCAGAGAATCATGTGTTCCATGACCGCTCCAAGCACATTGGTATCAGGTACCACTTTATCCGGGATATTGTACAGTGGGGAGAAATAAGGCTTCAACACATCAGGATTGATGAGTAGGTTGCTGACATCCTCACGAAGCCCTTGGGGAAGGTCAATTTATTAATCTTCCGAGAGAGACTTGGAGTCGTGGAAGGACCCTCCCATGAGGGTCCAACTTGAGTTGGACATTGAGCTTTGGGAGATCCTAGAGGCATGGGGTACTTCTTGGAGCTATGTGCAACCATAGGGTGAGTGGTTCACCTTCCCTTATAGGTACATTGTGTACATGGTGAGTGGTTCACTTTCCCCTATGATACCCCATGTTGATATATGAGAGCATAGGGTGAGTGATTCACCTTCTCTTGTGGATGCCCCAACATACATCCTAACCATGTAGTCTGGCACTCTTTGGAAGTACCTCTCATCTGGCCAATGCGTTGGGACAATAGGATAGGGACCATAACACTACAAATGGATTCATAATGTATTGTCATACTCCCTGTGTCTAGGATGCATGTTGTTTAAAAACTTAATCATTCAGGATCAAGTCTGATTGGTGTTCTACCTTTGGTTATGTGGATTGAATTTGGTCAGTGGAGAGTGGAAAGGTATTGTGACTCATTCTCAATCGATTATTCTTCATTATCTATATCAATTTTCATCAGAGTTGAGACGAGATGAAAAGATGGTACATGATGATAGGATGGCATGATGATTGATGGTTTGATATTGGTAGTTGGAATTCTCCCTAGTTGAGAGGGAGTGTTAAAATTGGAAACTAGGGCCAAATTCCACTTTGGACAACTCATTTGATGGAGATAATCATTGCATTGAATTCCTCTTTTCAAGCGGATCAAATCGACCTAAATATCTCCCAAATTGGACAAGGAGAAATGTGTTTTTGAAACAAAGCCCACACATGTGTAAATTGTCAAGGTCAGCCACACCATCATGTAGGCTCATGAAGCCCAAGCGACATGTCTTTTGACCCTCATTGACTTATATAAATAAGGATGACCTCAAATCTCATTTGGCACCTCATTAACTCACACATCCTTCTCTCTCCTCATCTAATTGGCTCATACACCTATTGGGCAACTGATCTTTTCATACGTGTGGAGAAATGGAGGACGAATTTCAGGAGGCCAAATTTCAAATTTTTTGTAGGGTTTGACGAGTGTTGACCAAGGTGTGTTTGACCTCATTTGACTATGTTTTTTTGTGGGAGAATCTCTATTTTAACAGGCTGCATTTATTGGCACATCAATTGAGATTTCCTAGGTTGCTTGACCTGCGTTGACCTCAGGCCTGTTTGACCATAGAGTTGACTTTATGTTGACCGAGTTTGACCATTGTTTGGATGATTGTTTTGGGTCAAATTTTACTAGTAAGAGAGGCTGCTTTTCTCTATCTTTTGATCAAGCAATTTTGGAGAAATTTGACAAGACTTTGACTGTCGTTGACTTTTTGGTTAGGGATGATTTGATTGTTGTTGACTGAGGGAAAAATTTTAGAGTTGAAAGGACCTTTTTGAACAGTGGTATTGGGTCATCAATTGGCAAGTCTATTTTGACTTTGACTTTGTATTATTGTACTCTCTCTCTGCTAAACATTTGATATTTTTAAATAGGAAGAATTGATCAAAGGGTCTTCCCCATCTTGGGGTTTTCCCCTGGAATTCACAAAATTCTGATGTTCACTTGTCATGGCTTGTGTTTTGCTTTTATTTTTCATGTTTTGTCTATAGTTATTGTTAATGTGATTGCTTAATATAAATTAAATTGGAAATTTTCATTGGGCTAACTAAAGGACATTGAAGTAATTGTTGCAAGCATAGAACATACCATTGTTTACTAAAATTAACATTTACTATCTCTTCCTCCTCTTCAATCTATTTCCTTTTCTAACATTCCTCTTCCTACTTCTTCTTCTTCTTTCTTCTTCCTCAATGCTTCTTTCCTCTTTTTTGCAACCTCTTGTTTTTTTTCTTGTTTTTCTATTTGTCTTGCTTCTTCTTGCCCTTTCTTCATTTTCTCTTCCTCCGCCATCTTATTTGTATCCCTGTCAGCTTTGAGCTTCTTGTTCCTTTCTATTTTGGATTCCTGCTCTTGCTTCCTCTTCAATTCAGTATTTTCTTGAAAATCCATCTCTTCTAACCTCCTCCTTCTTAATCATCTAGAAAACTTGTTACTTTAGAAGGGCCTTCTTCTTTTCCTACTTCAACTTCTCTGGTAGCGCTGTCACAATTCTTAACCTTCTCTTCCTCTTCCCAAGAAACTGAGGCATACATCTAGCTATAATTGAGTTTTGTACAAGGTTGGGTAGCTATGCCTCTAGGATCATACCAATGATATCCCATTTCAATGAACTTAAGGCACTCCATTTCTTTCATTTCTTCTTTTGCCTCTTTCAGGTTCTTTAAGTTGAACGATCCTATACATAGAGGGAAAATCAACCACTATGATTTCTTTACCTTATATAGAAATCTAGATAACCTTGTAGCTAGCTGATAATTGACTTCTTGCATCATCACCTTGTCAGTCACAAATAGAGGCAGAAGATGCAGGCTTCTATATGCACCGAAGACTCTGATAAATGTCCCATCAGGCGATATAAACCAATCTTTAGTAAATGATAAAGATTGCCTTACTTTGTCCGATATACATGGTGCTTTGGTATCAAATAACATCTTATATAATATTGAAATTAATAATTTGAAAATACTTGCATATACACCTCTGTAGCTCATTTCCCATAGTAGTTTGCAATATATGTGCATTGACAACATTGTTAGACATAAGTTGTCATTGATGGTAAAGGAAAATATGGTTGCAAGCATATTAATCATAGAGAATATCCTTTAGAGCTATTTTCAGTTTCGAAGATCCTCTTAATAGCTCTTGGAAACTGCTTAGATGGATAGAGGCCAAAATTGTTTTTCCAATGATACATTGAAATCTAAAAAAGGCCCCCTCGATCGAAAGATATGGCCAGCCAATGTTTTAAAGGTAAAAGTAAAAAAATTGGTGTTTTTTAAGTCCATGGGTCCATCAACATAGTCAACATACATAGGTGGCAAGAGATGCCACATAGTCATGGAGGTGCACTAGTCCTAAAGCTCAGGAGGAACAACGCAGGTCCCGCCCGAGACACGTAACCCCAATGGATTTTCCCTGTAGCTCTCCAAGGAAGGCATAAAGGTGTATTCCCGGGGATAGAACCAATGGGAGTACGTGGCACTTAAAGTGACTAGTGGGAGAAACGATTATTGGTGCATGTAAACGAGTAAGGGGACCCACTAGAGACATCACCCTGACGGATTCTCCCTAGCGGGATTCAAGGGTGTGCACATTTGAAACCTTGAGATGATAGAGCATCGGGAGGACATGGGTAGGGGACAAGGAAAGGAATGTGGCTGAGCGTGCGAGTTTTGATTGGTGCATGTCACAACAATGAGAGAATCCATCTGATAGCTCACTCCAAAAAAAATTCCTTGGGAGTTCCAAAGGGAGCACACCCCCAAACCTTCAGGGTAATAAAGTCGGGGAGACATAGATATTCCCACCGGAAGCAACAAAAATTCCCATCAGGCCAAATTTTTTATAAGATAAATTCATTGAAAAACACAGGCCTGGACCCCTTTCCTTCGTACCCTTGGCCACATGGACAAATTAGAAGAGGACACTTGGCACATTATCATTGGATTACACAGATGGCGAGGAGACATAGTGGCATGATGATGTCAATATGACATTGGCAGGAGACATGGCACCAATAAGGACATGACATGTGGCACTCATAAGATAATGACACATGGAAAAGGAATACATGGGGCATTGTCGTGGTAGACACATCATCCTGATGATCTTGTGATTGGTCTATGTGTAGAGTGGCATACCCAATGGACACATCACCTCGGACCCTGGAAGTCTAAGCACCTTGAAAATGCTTGAATGAGATGCACAATATTTCACTGGTATGATGTAGCTTTGGGACATGGTATAAGATGAGGTGGAATACACAGCTAGAGTGACAAACTAATTTGAGGTGTGTAAGTGGAATAGGTAAGTGGTCCCATTGGGACACATAATCTCAGAGTTTTCACCTTGAAGGGAACCAAAGGCAGTCCATTTATTTTTGTTGCGGAAATAAAGATGGGGGCTAAAGGTTTGCACAAGGACTTGGTTTTGTGTGTGCAAAGTGACCAAGGGCACAAATGTTTGTGCACACAAGTTAAGCCCTCTAGGCTATAGCACAAAATGGGTCAATAGGAGGTTATGGGCCATGGTTTCATGTGATGTGAGACTGAGGGACTATAGTCTAAAAAAATACATGAGCGCGTTGAAAACTGTGTTTTAACAAATGAATTAAGCCCTTAGTTTCATAATGTTCCACAACCATGATTTAAAGTGCTTATTGCAATGAACAAGTCGACAACATTGAAATTTTGCAGTTTGGACCACATTTAGTGATTTTCCGCCAAACTGGTAGTACACTAAACTTGTGATGAGAGTGCATGAACGAGTTGGAAGTAGTTTTGTGGAGGAAAAATAATTTGGAGGAAAAGTTAGTAAATTGGCCAAATTTGGTAGTAACCAAATTTAGAAAGTCACTGATAAACCCTAATATTTTCTAGAATTACAAAATTGGGCAATTTAACTCAGTTTTTATCATAGAGATAAGATATTAGAGATTGAATACTTCATGAACACATTAAGAAGAACTAATAAAAGTGGTAGATGAGTTGAAAATAAGGACTTATGCATGATAAAGGGCTGAAGTTAACAATTGTTATAAGAGTCACTAGGTTACTTTAGATCAATTTGACAACTGGAAGAAAGATCAAGGACCATGGAAAACCAGGGAGGATATACCAGAAAGGAACCTATGTTTAATGGAGAAAACGATGTTTTTTGGAAGGTAAGGATGAAAACCTATATTTAATTTCTTAGTGTTGATGTATGGGATGTAGTGGAAGAAGAATATCAAAATCCTCAATCCCTAATTACTAGATATCATAAGATGTAATTTACATGAAATTCTAAAGATATGAATGCTTTGCTTGCCGACCTACCTGAATGAGAACTAGTCAAGGGCATGGATTGAATAATTGCAAACGATATTTGGGACAAGATGAGTAGCTTCTATGAAGGCAATAGTAATGTAAAGCAATCCAAAGTTCAAGATTTCAGAATGAAATTTGAGTCTTTGAAGATGCATGATGATGAAGACATTTATAAATACTTTCTTAGAGTTAATGAGGTTGTGAACACAATTGTAGGTCTTGGTGAAGAGTTAAAATAGGATGTAGTAGCTCAAAATGTGTTGATATGTCTCCCTAAGAGATTTAATCCTAAAGTTTTAGGCATATAGGAGATGATAGATCTGAAGACTCACTTTGGATCAACTACTCGACACTCTTACCACCTACAAGATAAGAATTTCTAATGGAAAGAAAACAACAAAGGATTCAACCTTCAAAGAAAATAGGAAGCCCAAGGAAGAATGTAATGAATCATGATTTGAATTAGACAGAAGGGGAAGGGAATTTCAAGAGGAAGCTCAAGAGAGGCTCAACCAAGTACAAAGGTAAGCTACATTTCAAGTGATTTAACTGTGGTAAAGTAGGTCAATATACTTTTAAGTGTCCTTAAAAGAAGAATAATGAATATGACCCTAGAGAGAATTTTAGAAAAATACAAAAGGATAGAAAGAAAGCTAAAAATAAAAGATTCTATACCCAAGATTTTAGCTTCTTTGAAAGTGAAGACAACCAATCTTTATATGAGGACATAGCTCATGAAAGGTCAAAATAATTTATGCTTATATACATAGACAATTTGGAAGTAGAAGTCATTTACTCTGATGCAAAAGAGGTTGAAGTTTATCTAGAAGGTGAGCTGATCAATTCTCTTGAAGATACATAGAGGCCAAGGAAGAAAAAAAAATTGTTGATCAAAGACAAAGCTGAAGTAATAGAACCTCTACTCATGCAAATTTAAGAAGGAAAAAAATATCCAAGACACTCCAAATCAATAGCTCAATGAGAAAAGTCAAGCATGCAAAAGGATTGAAGGAGAAATTATTTTTCTAAGGAAAGAGTTTGAAAAAGAAAAAACCCAGATGAGCTTTAATGAGGAATTTGGAAAAGGGACTGAAATCTTAAATGAGGTCCTTGAAGCTCAAAGAATATCCAATAATAGTTTTGGTCTTGGATTTGAGGCCAAGTAAAGCTCAATAGCTAATATGAAGGGAAAGGAAGTAATTACCTTTATGCAAGCATTATAAAATTTAGACAACGCATCGGCCAAAGCAAATCCAAAGCAACAAAAAAGAGATAAAGGGGTCACAAGTCTAATTTGTAGCCAAAGAAGAATTAGTTGTTGTAAAACAAAACGAGCAATTTGACTCAACAAAAGTATAATAATGTAGGAGAGGAAAATCAAATTCCCCAGCATATAGGTTTAGATATAAGAAAAGCTCAAATTTCGTAGAGAGCATCTCAACCAATCTTCAAAAATTGATTTTCTCCTAGGTTTGAAGAAATCTTCCTAGGTTACTGTTTTACCTGTACAAATTATTGGCACAAGGCAATAAATTGCAGGGTGAATTTATCATTAAAATAATTTAGGTCATAAAGAAGAAATTATCAGTGAACTAATTGATTTATTAGGTAAAGGATGAGCATACCCAAGTACAAAAACTTGTTTTCCCCGTTGAACAATTTGATTCAATGCTATATATGTCAGAATTAAGGCTATAGAGCAATTGATTGTAGACAAAGACAAAAGGCATGATCTAGAAATCAAACAAACAAGCCAACAACTCAAAGTATGGAAGGAAAAGAAAAACACATAGAACTATGATCTGGTGCTATATGCTTAGAAGGAAGGAAGCCATTGGTACGTTGACATTGGCTGCTCCAGGCATATGTCAAGAGATAAAAGTATCTTTTTTCATGGAAACCACTCAACAAAGGTAATGTGACCTTTGGAAATTTAATGCACCTTGTAATATTGTGGGTAAAGAAATTTCCAACCTAGCTAATGGTAGAAGTAAATCCAAGGATGTGGTTGTTGATGGGTTGAAGCATAATTTACCCATTGTGTCTAAAATGTGTGAACATTCCTATGAGGTGTTGTTCAAAGCTAAAAATTGTAATATTAAGTTTGCAAAGACATGAGAGATAGTAGCTGAAGTTGTTAGAACATACAATAATGTCTATGTTCTGAGAGAGAAGACAAAGAGGTGTTGTTTTTCGAAGATTGATGAGAGCTAGTTGTGGCATCGAAGGTTAGGACATCTTAATTTTGATCAGATTTTAAAATTGGGAAAGAAGAATGTTGTTAGAGATTTTCCAACACTTTCAAAGCTAGAGAACACAATTCCAAATCCTATTAGACTGGAAACCAAGTGCAAGTATCATTCAAGTCCAAGGAGAACTAATCATCTAGGCCATTGCAATTGATACATATGGAATTCTGTGGTACTTCAACTTAGATACATTCAATTAAATTGTATTTCATGCTTATAATTGATGATTTTAACAGTATGATGTTGGTAGCATTTTTGAGAGAAAAATTAGAGGCCTTTAAGAAGTTTAAAAACTTTAAGGCCATGGCTAGAAATGAGAGGAGCTATAAAATAAAGTGCATAAGGTTTGATAATGGAGTTGAGTTTACTTCAAAAGAGTTTGATGACTTTTTCAAGCAACATGGCATCAAAAGAAAATTTACCATAGTAGAGACTCTGCAACAAAATGGTGTAGCAGAGAGAGCCTATAGATCAGTTCAACAGTTGGTTATAACCATGATGGGAGAAAGAAATATACAACATAGATTTTGGGTTGAAGCCATTCACACATTAGTGGTGATTCTAACCAAAGAAGACTTCAGACCAAACAATGATAAAACTCCATATGAGCTCCGGTATGGAATACTTTCTATAGTCAAGCATTTCATAGTGTTTAGAAGCAAGTGTTATATCCAGAAGAACGATAAAAATATTCGCAAATTCGATGCAAGAGATGGTGAAGGTATTTTTCTTGGGTACTCTCAAAATAGCAAAGGATATATATGCTACAACAAGAATATAAAGAGGACAGTTGTTTATGTTGATGTTAAAGTTGATGAGCACATTGATTTTGAAGAAACTCAGCCAGTAAATATCATCTCCAATAATCCAATTAATAATGATGAGAAGGATGATGAGCCATTTTCAGATGAAAACATTTAAGAACCCCTTAGTCCACAATCCAAATAAGTTATGTACAAAAACACCACACAACTGACTAAATTGTTGGTGACTTCAATTTAGGTGTTCAAACAAGAAGAAGAATGTTAAATCCCCTACTCAAGCGCATGTATCTTTTTTATATGATGGAACCAAAGGATTTTTATTAGGAAAACCATGTTAACAATTGGTTAAGTCCATTAATGAAGAGCTTAACTAGATCAAGAAAAATTAGACATGGGAGCTTGTTCAAAGACCAGTAGATAAAAATGTTATTGGCACAAAATGAGTCTTCAAGACCAAATTGAATGAATATGAAGTAGTGGTAAGAAACAAAGCAAGGTTAATTTGCAAGGTCTATGCACAAATTGAAGGCTTATATTTTGCTGAAACCTTTTCTTATGTTGCTTGATTAGAATCAATTCACATGTTTTTGGCTTTTTCTTGCTTCAAGAAATTTAAGATATATCAGGTGGATGTCAAATATATATTTTTAAATGGAGAATTGAAAGAAGTTTATATTGATAAACTTTATGGTTTTCACTTATCATATCAGCCTGATTATGTTTTCAAGCTGAAAAAAGGCTTGTATGGTTTCAAGCAAGCCCCAAGGGCTTGGTACTCCAAGTTGGATAGTTATTTGTTGAAGTGTGGTTTTAAAGGAGGCGCAACTGATAGTAACTTGTATGTGAAATATAATGATGGAAAATTGTTAGTGGTGGTTGTCTATGTTGATTATATTATTTTTCCTAGTGATTCAGATCAACTAACATGCTAGTTTGCAGTTGATATGAAGGCCGAAATTGGGATGTCTATGCTTGGAGAAGTTTCTTGTTTCCCTGGTTTCTAGATTGTACAATATTCGAAAGAAAGTTTTATCTCATAAAGCAAGTATCTCAAGGAAGTTCTAAATAAATTTGGTATGGAGGAATGTTCTTTGGTAAGCACTCCAATCGTTACTAGTTGCAAACTCAACAAGACTGATGACACACTAGAGGTGGATCATAATTTATATAGATCATTTATTGGAAACCTCTTATATGTGACATCCTCTAGACTAGACATTATATAAGAAATTGGTATTGTTGGAATATTTCAAGCAACCCCTAGACAAAGTCATCTTCTAGCAGCCAAGGGGGTTCTTAGATATCTTAGACTATGGAATTTGGTACGCCAGAGGTAAAGGTTTTTCACTAACTATTTTTACTAATGTTGACTTGGTAGGTGATGTAGATGAACAAAAAAAACAATAGTGGTGGTGCTTTATTTCTTGGTGCATGCCTTGTTTCATGGTTGAGCAAGAAGTAAGCTTCAATTTCTCTATCTGCTATTGAAGGAAAACATATAGCAACAACTTCTTGTTGCACTCGATTATTATGGATGAAGCAAACTTTACAAGATGTGAAAGTGATATATGATCAACCAATGCCAATAATTTATGATAATACAAGTGTAATAAACATGTCCAAGAAGCATGTCTTTCAATCCAATACAAAGTATATTCCAATCAAGTATCATTTCTTACGAGAGAAAGATACAAATGCAATTGTAAAGTTGGAATATGTATCTATAAAAGAGAAGGTAGATGATATATTCACCAAACCTCTTCCAAGAGATAAATTTGAGTACTAAAATTAAAGATTGGGAATAGTTACTCTTATCTCCCATGCCTTTGAACTATGTTACAATGAGGCTCAAGGGCCTAGTTATTATTGAAAAACAAGAGAAACCATAAACAACCAAAACCCTAACTGCAGGAGATGTAACACCAAGAGTTTGTGGGTCCCATTGGGGTTAGTTGGGCGACCAACCTCCCAGGGTCATAACTTGGTCCTATTATCTCCTTTTGGCACATACGATACCTTGTTGGAAATATCTCTCCGAGTACTACATGATTTTTCGAAAGCCTATACCTATATTTAGTGGCCTGTTGTGGAACTAAAAAAAAAAAAAAAACGTCGTTTAGGGGGTCAAAACTGCTCCGGAAGTTCAGGACCCGAAAAACTGCTAAAAATAGTCAATGCTAAAATAAACAAGGAAACAAATGAAACTGGCTGGAGGTCTAAGTGGAATAGATGGGTGGCCACCGATAACCACCTCGATCATTCCTCCCCCCTTAGGAAGAAATGGTCCCCATTGCGTGCAAAGCCACCATGAGGTGAGGAAATTTCTGTTGAACCCGGTCCCTGGTGAGCCACTTGCCTTGGTGCAGAAGTTGGCCAAATTTGATGACACGATATAGTTAGATCTTTTGCTAGTGAGTTTTCTTGACTTGTGTTTCCATAATATGATCAGTTGTGGCTTGTTCCATGCAGTTTGGGTTCTATTGGTGTGAGTTATTCTGCAATGCCTGATGTGTCTAGTACTGGTGGGAAGTATGGCTGAAGGCAATCCAAATTGAACACTAGGTGCAGGCCAAGGAATGGGGGAATGATGATCTCAAAATAATTATCTCCTGCAACCTTGGTAATGTTGTAAGGACCATATCGGAGTGGTTTGAGCTTTTGATGGCCTTCGGTAAGGCGTTCTTTCTGCAAATGCCACCAAACTTTGTCGCCCACCTAAAACTTGTGTGGTACCTGATGTTGATCATGTCGCTGCTTGTACTTGGCATTTGACTTCTCCATGATGTCATGAACCTGTTGATGTATGTGTTGGATGCGTTTAATAAATCTTGTTGCATTATCAGCCTCAGCAAATACATGTGTTGATTATGTTTGTGTAGTCGCGTGAGGTATGGCAACATCAATCAGAAACAATGGTTGAAATCCTAGGCCCACTTGAAAGGGACTACAATCAGTTGAGCTACGGAGAGCTCTATTATAACTATGTTGCACATATGGAAGACTCTCATCCCAGGTTTGAGGATGCTTGGAGTTGTACATGTAGAGTATGTGCACTATCATCTTATTGACGACCTCCATTTGGCCATTAGTATGGGGATGGAAGGCAATCGACTTCATGAACTTGGTGTCCAATAGTGTCCAGAGGCTTGACTAGAATGTGCTCAAGAATCTTCTATCTTGATCTATATAATGGTCTATGGAATTCCAAAATGTACTCATACTCGTTCAAAGAAGAGTTCGACAGTGTCCTCTATGGTGATACTCTTCTTACAGGCCGCCAATAAAACCATCTTAGAAAATATGTCCACAAGCACAAATAAACAACCATGCTTGGTAGAAGGGAGGCCAGACATATAGTCCATGGAGATTGTTGAGCTAATTTGTGGACCTAAATTAGCACAATTATTTCTTATCAATCCGGGTTGTTTATGCTTTGAGGCAAGTTCACTATATGTGAAGATCAGATATAATCAAACCTTGAAAGATAAGTTATTCAAAAGCTAAAAGTAATACATCCTATAACTCTAATTCAATCAGCTTAAAAAGAGAAAAATATTGAAAGGGTTCTTGACCTCAAGAAGTCCACCTTCACCTCAATTATCACTTAATGAATCAGAGATTGAAACCAAAAGCTTAAGATGGATAAATTATTAATGAAAGAAGCTCTTAACTTAAGAGACACATAAGATATTCCATCATAATTCATTCATCTCAATATCCAAATCTCAATGAAAATAAAACTACTTGCATGCAAACAAAAGAAACTAGTTTTGATTCATCATTTTAGCAGAAGGGATGCCCAACTTGAACACCTGTTTTTCCAACTCAATAAAGTGATGAATAAGCTATTAATTAATGAAATCAATCACTATGCATAAACCATAAAGCAAACTGAAATAAAGCTTTGAAAAACCAGTGCTACAATCTACCAGATTACAAGGAAATGAAACTAGTTAACAAGGAAGTGTACTTAGCTTGGAATGGGGGCCCTCCACCCTTGCCTTGCACACTTTGAGAGGTGATATCAGAAGCTTAAATCAGTCACACATCCATAGCATTGTACAGAAAAATAATAATAACACAAGTCTTCAA
Organism: Pinus tabuliformis; assembly: GCA_031772625.1. NCBI lineage: Eukaryota > Viridiplantae > Streptophyta > Pinopsida > Pinales > Pinaceae > Pinus > Pinus tabuliformis. Next base: position 868,147,067 of record CM062818.1, on the reverse strand, counting down.
ATTAACTCCTCAATCCAAAGATGTCACAACATAAAAGTATATCACAAAATCAATACATAAGCCATCAAAGTTTTGGCTTTAAATAAGAAGTCTCATGAAAAAACTGATCTATATTCACTCAAACAAACCCATCTACTCTCATCTCCCTATCTAAGTCAAATTCATTATCCCCATCCCAAGAAAGATGACCATTCCTATGAAATCTCAAAACTGCCCTATTTCTATGGGATTCCTGTATGACTAGTCATGGTTGACTAGCACCAAATGGGCCTAATAAAGCTTGTTCTGTTCGAACTAAGCATTGCTGGCTTAGTCCTAGTTCCCAAGCTGTCCATCCATGCATTCCATTCGTGCCCAAGTGTCCTGCAACCATATCAACCATAGAGCTATTACGGGAATTTCTGAATCTGCCAATTTTGCACTAAAAACCAAATTTTCATAAAAACTTTAGAAATTGAAAAATTAAAATTAAATACCTAAATGGATATCAAATATACATCAAAATGGGATAAATGAAGGGAAAATAGATGGATAAGTAAGTTTCTTTGAGCAAAAATAAGACCAAAACTAAGGCCCAACATCTCTCCCTTGCTTATCATCAAGCATGTCCCCATGCTTGCTTGCTCCTCTTTGACCTTCGTCTTTCTATAGTAGATGCTGTACCTGTAGATGCTTCCTGTTGTGCTGCCCTGGCCAAACAATCCAGACCTGTATCATGTCTCTCCCTAAACAAAGCTGCCTTGACCTTTTGTTTTTCATATTTTTCCTGCCACATGTTCTTTTCCTTCAGCCATTTAAATGCTTGCTTAGAAAGTAGATCATTTTTCCTTTTTAGCCTTCCCATTTCTTCATTCAGTTTTTCATTTTCCTTAACCAATTTAGCATTATCTTTCTTATTTGCCTTGTTTTCTTCTTTTAATTGCTTCTCTAAGATTTTGCTAATTTCCAATTGGTCAGTTAAATCCTTGATTCTTCCCAAATTAAGTTCTCTCTCAAAATCTTGTGTTGTTTTCATTAGTGATGCTGCTGCTGCATCATCATATGAAGAATCCTTCTCAAATACCTCTTTTTCAATATCATTCTCTACTCGCTGTCTTGGGGAATATGTTTCTACTTCCTTGTCCAAATCAATAGGACTCTTATTCCTAAATCATCTAGGAATAGACATAACAGATGTTTCATTTTCTTGCATGGCCATGCTGTTCTGTTGTTTGGCTCTTGTTCTAGGATACAAGGGTGAGTTCATCAATCCTCTGTTTTCCTGCTCTGTTTTATCCCGTACCTCATTAACCTGTTCAATGAATTGATTTTTAGACATGAATTCTCGCCACACTATGCCCTGTGATCTCACTTGATACTCAACTAGGATTTTGATTAATCCTTGGTGGTATATCTGTTCTGCTTTAGGCCTGTGTTCATGTTTGACTGTTTCAGTCATTCTCAAAAGGCTCCTATATAGGAAATAAGGCAAGTTAATCCTATCCTCCCCTTTTATATGCTGCAGAAGTCTGACATGATACAAGTGAGCCACGCTATACCCTCTGTCACAGGTCAAAAACTTTTGGATAACCAAAACCAACTCACCCCATGGTTCATTAAACCATTCCCTGGGTATCCCTTTTGTTCTATCAAATGTCCCTTTTCGGTTCTTCTCAAGAAAGAAAGTCCAGGCTTTCTCCTTGAAGTGCAGGCCTTTGTAATACTTCTCACCTATCATGGGTAGATCTAAAGCTTGGGAAAGATATTCCTGGGTTACAGGAATAATGACATCTCCCACCCGTGTCTGGTCTTGACTGAAATTGTTTATAAAATCCCTGGTTATTTGTTCAGAGTGGCCATCAAATTTTTGTAGGAAACTTATCATCCCTGCTTGGTAAAGTTTTTCTATAGTTTCCTTCCCCCAGCTCTCTATCTGGAATTTTGGCTCTACTCTGACTGACATTGCTTCTGTAAACCAATGAATGAATTCCTCTGCTGTTACTAATTTCATTTTGAAAAAAAGATATAATTATTTGTTTGATTTCAAAATGAAATTTTTGAAGGCAAAGAACCTTACCTTCCTCCTTTCAATCAACTCAATTCTAACTTTGTTAACCTCTGTTTGACTCTGCTCTCAGCAACAGCACTGTTTTAATCCCCTGTTCAATGCAAACAAATGCCTGTATACCCTGTCAATATGCCGCTCTCTGCTTTTGAAAACAAAAATACATATATACACAATATTCATACATGCTCCTGGCCTTATTTTGTTTGCCAAAATTCAAACCATTGTTTACTGTGTATATTCAACCAGGAAAACTGTGTAGTGCGCATGCATATGGCTCTCGGCCTCATCAACAAACATTCAAGATGCTCTCGGCCTAACCAAAAATATTTAAAAAATGCTTTTGACTGATCACAAAAATTTGGAAATTATGCACACGGTCTTAATTACCAAAACAATTACCACAAATACGCTCGGTTGCAACAAAACTATGGGCAAGAAGACACTTAGCCTTAGCATGGCAGATTGAGGGCTATACACATACGCTCGGCCTCACAAACACAAATGAACACGGCGCATTTGGCTCAGCAATCAAATCCCTGTTTTTGTTTTGTTTTGGCAATCAGACATTTCGCATGGCATTACTCGTTTCAATCTTTAAGCATTTCAGTCCTCTGTTTAGGTGCAAATGAAAACTACAAATGGAAACAACAGCGCGCAGCAAGGGCATGGATGCATGTCGTTTCATGTTTAAAATGGCGCACAATCAAACAAGGTGTGACAACAACAAAACGCGGTGCGCATTCTACAACACTTCATATTACCATTCACCGCCATAACAATTCAAGTTTTATGCCTCCTCTGTTCATAACGAGTTAACACGGCATATACTACATTCGCATTTAACACGACATACACTGCATACAATCCTAACGTGTTCATCATGCACCGCATTCACATTTAAGTGAAGCGTGATCCACTAAGGGTTCATACCAAAATTCACGCAGCAAATCAACGAGTTGGAGGCTATAATTTCGGCTTACCTTAGATTACCGAGCACTTGGAGGGATATCTGGCGCTCCAAATCTTTGTTTAACTGCTCAATTGACTGGTGGCAAGGCAAAGCAATCGTTACCATTAATAACTAGTAGTTCATAACCGTGATTCACTGTATGCCGAGCTTCAAACAACGCCTTACCTGATCGAATCCCCAAAACTTTGCTATCCTAAACGTCAAACACGGGACAATTTTTTTAAATCCACCCAACTCAGTTCACTCTTCTTTTCACCAGGCTGCGGCTTCAATCACCATTTCTCTGAGCTATTCAGCGATGAGGATTATGGTTTTAACAGTGATGAACTAGTCGGTGCATGACCGTTTCAGGAGCTATACTGTTCTTTGTATCTATTGGTGTTTACAATGCGTGGTTTACATGGCCGTCCTGTTTGACCAGTCGCCCGACTGTGTCATGAGGATGGCCGAATCATGTTCTCATACGCATGACCCCCTGCACCGTATACTGTCCAATGACCATAAGTCATCGTGCCACCGTGTGCATGTTCGTACCTGTGTGCTGGCCGGTGGTGGTTTGTTTTATTTATTACAGTTGTTTTACCATTATGCCCACCGTCATGCGCTTATGATATATGACCATTGGTTGTGTTGCAATGAGTCGCATGCAATGATATTGCAACCACCCGCCGTAATGCTTCAATGCTGATTGGATGATCGAACACGGCTTCCTCATTGTTTGCATGCGGTCGTTTACCATATCATACCATTGCATTGTTATATAACCCGTCTCATATCATACCATTGTTATATATCATATTATGCGGTCGTTCTCATAACTATATTATATACCATATTGCATACCTTAAACCTTATATCATATGCGCGTTGGGTGATATGATTTGCGCATTCACATTTTTGAATTTTGAACTATGGTATATATTAATATGATATATAATAACGTTTGGTTTCCATATAGCGCATGGTTTATTTGACTTGTCTAACATAGCTTTTATAATTTTAAAATGACCATTGGGGTCATATTTAAAATTATCACCACCACTAATGCTTTGAGTTGTATGTGCAGGTTGAAAGTTGTCCCAGTTTGGCCTTTTTAAGCTCGCAAAGAAAAATACTTAGGGGTAGTAGGGTTAATGAAAAGAGGGAATATGCATGGAAATGAAAGGGAATAGGGTTATAATGTATAAGGGTTATAGGAATATAGGATATAAATGATAATGAATATCCCCAGGTACTAATTTCAACTTAACAAAAACTAAAAATTTCTAAGAAAAATTTGAATTTTTAAAGCACAAAATGACCACATATACTCCCCTGGATGATGGCTGTACAAGTAGGATGAAATCAATTGATCAGATGTTGTAGATGGATCCAAATGTAGACTTTATTACTGCTCCTTGTTCTTCATGTTCTAATTCTTGAATTGATAATCAGGTCCCTCTGTAATGATTCGTTGTTTCAGGTCCCTTTTACTGCTTACAAAATATGCACATGTTGTGTTGACATTGGCAGGTCTTTCAGGTCCCTTGGCAATGATTTGTTATATCAGGTCCCTCTATTGACAATACAAGTTCTGTTTATACTCCAGCGTTCCAGCTCGTTCCAGCTAAAGAGCTGATGTTTGCAACTTCAGCTGTCCACTTAAAGAGCAAATGCAAGTCTCCCCCCTTGTTGAAGATATGACTTGTCCTCAAGTCATTGGTTGGTGGAGTGTACCTGCAGTAAATGTATCTGAGAACAATAGAACAAGTAGGAAGAATTCATAGAGTCCAAGTTGCCCTGGTTTTCCCCTATGAATTCGTGCTTGCAATGTGCCAGTTGCCTGGTTTTCACTTGCAAACAATTTATTTGTTTTTTTTATGTTTTTTTTTTATATTTTGTTTTTATTTTTTATTTTATTTTATTTTATTTTTTAGATATTTTTTATTCAACTATTAGACTGGAAGATGGCTGATCCTGTGCCATGAGTTCCAGTTCTGTGTCTTCGATCAGTTGTTTCATAAATGCTTCTTTACTGATAGGCCTATTGTAAACTTTGAGCCTATGTCCATTCACTATAAATGAGGTGGAATCCTGGTCGATTGTCTTGATCCTTACTGCTCCATTATCAAAGATTTCGTCAATTTCATATGGGCCTAGCCAGTGTGTTGTGAACTTTTCTTTGAAGTCTTTGAATTTGGAGTCGAAAAGCAATGCCCAGTCTCCCTTGTGAAATGTCTTTGTTTTGATATATTTGTCGTGCCACTTCATTCTTTGTTGTTGCACTAATGTAGTATGTTCCATAGCTTGCTGACGATGCTCATCTAACTGATTCAGTTCCATGATCCACTGCTGTTGTGCTTCTGTCAAGTCGAGTCCTAGTTCAGCTGCTAGTCTGTATGTATGTATCTGAAACTCTATAGGCAGTAGAGCCTCCTTCCCATATACTAACTGGTATGGACTGAAACTAGTTGTAGTTTTCCAAGTGATCCTATAGGCCCAGAGTGCATCTTTTAATTTTTCAGACCAGTCTTTTATGTTCATCTGTACTGTTTTTGTCATAATATTTTCTAGGACTTTATTTGTTGATTCAACTTGCCCATTTGCTTGTGGATGATATGGTGTAGATTTCCTATGTTTGATCTTGTATTTCTCCGTTAGATCTCGTACCAGCTTTGATGTAAACTATGTGCCCTGATCTGTTACAATTTGTCTAGGTACTCCATATCTGACAAAGATTTCTTCAAAAAGAAAGGTGATCACTGTATCTTCTGTTGCTCTGTTTACTGCTTTTGCTTCTGCCCATTTGGTTACATAGTCTGTACATACTAAGATGTACCTCTTCCCATTTGATGGTGGATTGATAGGTCCAACAAAGTCAAGTGCCCACTGCTCAAATGGTTCTATGAGAACCTGTGGCTTCAGTGGCATTTCATCTGATGTTATTGGTTGTCCTATTCTCTGGCAGCTGTCACATTGCTTGACATATTTCTTAGAGTCTCTGAAGATGGATGACCAGTAATAGCCTAGTTGCAGCACCTTATACGCTGTTCGTTTATCTGCAAAATGGCCACCACATGGTTCATCGTGACATGCTCTTAAAATGTCTAATATTTCATCTTCCCGTACACATTTTCTAATTATCAGGTCTGAACCAGTATAAAATAAATCACCATTGACCCATGTATATCTAGAGCTTGCTCTAACAATTTTGTATTTTTGCTTTTTAGTGAATTGAGCTGGAAACCTTCCAGATGATAAATAGTTTGCAATATCTGCAAACCATGGTGTTTTGACTGTGATGGCAAACAGATGTTCATCTGGAAAGTTATCTACAACTGGATTTGGATCGTGGGGTGAGTGTATGCGGGACAGAAAGTCAGCCACTTGATTTTCTTTGCCTAGCCGATCTTGTATTGTGATATTAAATTCTTGCAGTAACAGTAACCATATTGTTATTCGTACATTGGTGATGGGTTTATTCATCAATTATTTGATTGCTGAATGATCAGTATGAATGAAAACTTGATATCCTATTATATAGTGCCGGAATTTATTTACTGCATGTAGAATGGCTAACATTTTTTTTTCTGTGACTGTGTAGTTCATTTCTGCAGGTGTTAGATTTTTGCTTATAAAGTATATTGCATAAGTGAACAAGTTCTCTTTCTGTCCAAGAGAGGCACCTATCGCAGTATCAGATGCATCAGTTGAGATATGAAATGGTAAAGACCAATTTGGCCCACGAAGAATGGGGGCAACTGACAATTTCTCTTTCAGAATTTGAAATGCATTTTGAAAATCATTTGTCCAGTGAAATTCAATATCTTTTGCTAATAGTTTGAACAGAGGTTGGGCTATTTTACTAAAGTTTTCAATGAATCGTCTATAATAGCCTGCATAGCCTAAGAAACTTCTTACCTCTTTCTGTGTTGTAGGAGGCATTAAGTTCACTAGGACTTGGATTTTTGCTGGATCCACCTTTATTCCTGAAGCAGAAATGTGGTGTCCCAGAACTATTCCTTCTGTCAACATCATATAGCATTTCTCATTGCTTAATGACAAATTTGTTTCAATGCATCGTTTCAAAACTTTCTCAAGGTTGTTTAAACAATCATTGTATGTGTTCCTGTAAACTGTGAAGTCATCCATATAGACCTCTACACATTCATGAATTAGATCAGCAAATATTGCAAGTACTGCTCGTTGGAAAGTTGCAGGTGCATTGCATAGACCAAATGGAAAAACATTATATGCATAGGTTCCCCATGGGCAAGTAAATGTTGTCTTGTCTTGGTCTTCTTCTGCTATTCTTATCTGGTTGTATCCGCTAAACCCATCTAAGAAGGAGAAAAATTTCTTTCCAACTAATGAGTCTAACACTTGGTCAATGAAAGGTAGAGGAAAATGGTCTTTGAGTGTAGCTTTGTTTAATTCCCGGTAGTCCACACATACCCTCCACTTTCCATTTTTCTTTGGTACAATAACCAGTGGAGAAACCCATTGACTATCTGAAATAGGATAGATGAATCCAACTTTTAACAATTTTTGTTGTTCTTCTTTCACTATTTCCTTCATCATGGGATTCATTCGTCTTTGAGGTTGTATTACAAGTTTAAGTTGATCATCTGTATAGATGTGGTGGGTACATGTGCTAGGATGGATTCCTTTCATATCAGTATAATCCCAGGCAAAAGATTTTGAATATTTCTGTAATAGCGCAATTACCTCTTGCTCTTGTGCCGATTGCAATTCATTTCCAATGTTTAGATGTTTTTCAGGATGAACCTCAATTGTTTTGATTGTTGGCTTGGAGACCGTGTTTACAGGAAAGATTTCTATAAAAGATTTCTGCAAGGTTTGAATTGTACATGTTTCCTGAAAACATTGATTCAAAAGGTTACTTGCAGCTTCATACTGAGCTTTCCTAAGCTGCTCTGAAATACTTGGTTCTGAAAGGAAAAGATCCATTAAGTCCTCATTCCCTTCTTCTTCTCTAAAATCAAAGAATTGATTTATACTTAAAACTGATTTTGTTTGCTGTTTTTCTTGAGTTTCAAGTACTGATTCTAAAGAAGTTGATTGTGCAGGTGAATAAAGAGTGATATGTTTCCTTTCATCTCCATGTGAAATAATCATGCTTCCAGATCTGCATCCTATGAAGGCATCAGCGGTAGCTAACAATGGTCTGCCTAAGATTAGAGGATGTCCTCCCAAGTTTGTCTTTGGTTGCAAGATCAGGAAGTCAACAGGATACTCCCATGAATCCAAGGAGACTATGATATCTTCTAATATTCCTTCAGGAACAACTTTAGATCTATCTGCTAGTTCCAAGATTGTAGAAGTTGATCTAATGTTGTTTAATTGCAAAGTTTTCATTGTCTCCATTGTCATTACGTTTATAGCTGCTCCCAAGTCTATTAATGTATTTGGTACTGAGAAATTATTTATTGATATGGTAACCATTGGGATACCAGGATCAATATATTTTTCTACTATGGTTTGTGTAGACATGAGGCTTGCTAATTTACCAATGACTTGGATTGTAGTAGGATCCTTTTTATTTTTCTCTGATTTCCGAATGCACAATTCCTTTATTGTTTTAGCATATATTGGTATTTCTTTAATTGCCTTCAACAAATGAATTTTTACATAAGCATTTTTTAACTCGTCTAAGATATCAAATTCAGGAAGGATTATTTTGTTTTGTTGTTCCACTAACCTTTCAGGATAAGGTGGTGTTTGTGTTGTAACATTTGTTCCTTTCTGATTTTGTATCTCAGTTTGTGATGTTTCAGGTGATTCTCCTTGTTCAGTTGGTTCTTCTATAATTGGAGGAGAATCCTTTTTAAGCACTTTTCCAGACCTTAGATGGACATCATTAAGAGGAAGGATTGAATATGTAGGAAAACATGCTGCTTCCTCCACAGTGTATGCAGATTTGTCCACCTTATTATTTGGATTGGCCATTGGTTGGGCTGGTAGTTGAGTTGGTCTGGGTTGATTTGTAGGTAGCTGTAACTGTTGTGGTTGGGTCAACAACGATGGTGGATTCTGTTGTGGAAATGGGATGGATTGCGGATATACAGAATGTTGTTGTTGAAAGGGTATGGATTGCGGATATTGTGGATATGCAAATGGTTGTTGGTATTGTTGCTGGTATTGTTGTTGATACTGTTGAGGTTGCTGGTTTCCATAACCATATCCTCTCCAACCTTGTGCAGGTTGTTGTGAATATTGTTGTGGAGGCCAAGCTTGCCATGGCATTGGAGGGGTCCAAGGATTATGAGGTGGATAGGAATAATTTTGTTGAGGGAATTGTTGCTGATTTGGTTGAGGCATCCTAGGTTGCCATGGTCTTCGTGGTGCTACATAATAGAAACCTTCTGTCCCTGGCACTTCTTCCATTGTGTTCATTTGTAATTCTTTCAATTTTACACAATTCTCTGTGGAATGATTGCCTGTACAAAGACCACAAACCTGAATACTATCCAAAGGACATTCTCTTAAAGGATGTTTCATTTTACATTTAGAACAAAAGATTGCTAGAGCTTGTTCTTGTTCTTCTTTCTTCTTGTTTGCCTTTAGCACATCTACTTGTGTCCCTAATGTACTCAAGAGATCTGTTTTGAAATTTTCCAATAAACTTCCTATTTCAGCTCTTGTTATCCCTCCTGCAGCTGACTTTGCTGCTTTTGAACTTACTTCCCTTCTTCCGGTTTTTGATCTTCCTCTAGAATATTTTGACATAACTCAACAATTTCATCGAATGGAAGGTTTGAAATATCTCCTTTACGCATCACATTCAAAATGTCAAGGTATTCATCCCTTATACCTTTGAGAAAGATCGTGCGAACAGTTTCTTGATTTAGAGAATGTTGTTTAGATTTCTGTAGATTATATGCGAATCTTTCCAAATATTCTTCTAAACTTTCATCTTTTTGTTGTGTCATCCTAAAAACATCTTCCTTTGAATCTCTAGATCTACAATAAGCTTTATATTTCTTAAGGAAGACAGATCGCATATCATCCCAAGAGGCTATTGTTTGTTCTCCTAAACCCATAAACCATTTCAAAGCTGCTGCTTTTAATGTTGCAGGGAAAAGACAAAGTTTATGAAAGTCATTAGTATATCCGTATGTTCTACATAGAATATCAAATTCAAACATAAATGCATCAGGATCTTCTGTAGACATTCCATAAAAGTTTGGCAATACAGAAGGTGGAATATTTTTCATTTTTACTTCTTCTCCCAATATTGCACTTGTATCTACTATTGGAAAACCAAAAGTAGTTTCTTGATCAAGTCCATCTTCTTGTCTTTTCCGGTCGTTTTCTAGTTTCCTATCATTTTCTTGCTTTGTCTCTTATTCTCTCTTTCTTCTCCATTCTCTTTGTTGTCTTTCATATTCAGCCCTTTGTTGTTCAGGAGTGAAAATAACGAATCCATGTCCCTCTTCTGCCATTGTTTGATTTATTTCAATTTCAAGTGAAATTTCAAGTTGTTGGAAGATAGGAGGATTTATGGATGGAAAAACAAGTTGTTTTCCTTTTTCTTTTTGTTTTCCGGAAGTGGAGAATTGTTTTTGTTTTGCTTCCCAAGCTAACAAAGTTTGCCTTTCAATCAAGGTTAATATTTGGCCAGTTCTTTGTTTTTCTACCAACTCCTCAATTGTGGGATTACCAGTAACTGGGGTGTGTGATGATCCTATTTCTACTTGTGGGGGGTTTTTGATAAATCTACCTTGAGGATCTCTATATCTAGGCATAAAGAAACATAACTTAAATGGAATGTAACTAATGTTTTTGTGGTTTTTAAATTTATCTTTCTATTGACTATGCCGATATTTTCCTCCCCGACAACGGCGCCAAAATGTTGAGCTAATTTGTGGACCTAAATTAACACAATTATTTCTTATCAATCCGTGTTGTTTATGCTTTGAGGCAAGCTCACTATATGTGAAGATCAGATATAATCAAACCTTGAAAGATAAGTTATTCAAAAGCTAAAAGTAATACATCCTATAACTCTAATTCAATCAGCTTAAAAAGAAAAGAATATTGAAAGGGTTCTTGACCTCAAGAAGTCCACCTTCACCTCAATTATCACTTAATGAATCAGAGATTGAAACCAAAAGCTTAAGATGGATAAATTATTAATGAAAGAAGCTCTTAACTTAAGAGACACATAAGATATTCCATCATAATTCATTCATCTCAATATCCAAATCTCAATGAAAATAAAACTACTTGCATGCAAACAAAAGAAACTAGTTTTGATTCATCATTTTAGCAGAAGGGATGTCCAAATTGAACACCTGTTTTTCCAACTCAATAAAGTGATGAATAAGCTATTAATTAATGAAATCAATCACTATGCATAAACCATAAAGCAAACTGAAATAAAGCTTCGAAAAACCAGTGCTACAATCAACCAGATTACAAGGAAATGAAACTAGTTAACAAGGAAGTGTACTTAGCTTGGAATGGGGGCCCTCCACCCTTGCCTTGAAAACTTTGAGAGGTGATATCAGAAGCTTAAATCAGTCACACATCCATATCATTTTACAGCAAAATAATAATAACACAAGTCTTCAAATTAACTCCTCGATCCAAAGATGTCACAACATAAAAGTGTATCACAAAATCAATACATAAGCCATCAAAGTTTTGGCTTTAAATAAGAAGTCTCATGAACAAACTGATCTATATTCACTCAAACAAACTCATCTACTCTCATCCACCTATCTAAGTCGAATTCATTATCCCCATCCCAAGAAAGATGACCATTCCTATGAAATCTCAAAACTGCCATATTTCTATGGGATTCCTGTATGACTAGTCATGGTTGACTAGCACCAAATGGGCCTAATAAAGCTTGTTCTGTTCGAACTAAGAATTGCTGGCTTAGTCCTAGTTCCCAAGCTGTCCATCCATGCATTCCATTCATGCCCAAGTGTCCTGCAACCATATCAACCATAGAGCTATTACGGGAATTTTTGAATCTGCCAATTTTGCACTAAAAACCAAATTTTCATAAAAACTTTAGAAATTGAAAAATTAAAATTAAATCCCTAAATGGATATCAAATATACATCAAAATGGGATAAATGAAGGGAAAATGGACGGAAAATAGATGAATAAGTAAGTTTCTTTGAGCAAAAATAAGACCAAAACTAAGGCCCAACAGAGATGGATTCCCACGGTTGGTTGGGAGTAGGAAGAGAAGTGTACAAGCCTTGCTTCTTGATGGTTGGCTTGGCGATGGTGCAGGCAATGCAGGATTTGATATATTTCCCAACATCCAGTCAGAGTTTGGGCCAATAAAAGTACTTTTGTAGTACAACCACAGTTTTCTCCACACCAAAGTGTCCTGCGACCTGACTGTAGTGCACCTCCCAAATCAGCTTGGCACGCTCGCTTGAAGGAACACAAAGGTGGCCTAGGTAGCATAATAATGCGTCTTGGAGGTGGAAATAAAGAACTTTCTTTCCATCTACTAGCATCTAGTATGTGGAGGCGAACTCTGGACCATTTTTGTTTAGTTGCGTCCATCTAGAGGTCTCATGAACACAAGAGTTGAGAACAGTAGTCAGTGCTGCAACTCGAGGCCAACTAAGGCAGTCTACAACATGATTGGTGTGACCTTTTTGTATTTAATTTTTAAATCGAATTGTTGTAGATATGTAGACCACTTCTGATGGCGATCATTCAACAACTTCCCTTGTGTATATATAAACTAAAGAGGTCAGTGATCGATGTGGATGACAATATCCTTCCCCAGAATGTAGTGCTTCCATTGTCAACAAGCCTGCACGATGGAATACATATCTTTATCATAGGTGGGGTACTTTCGAATTGTATTGGAAAGTGTATCACTATGATAGGCCACTGGATGCCTATGATGGGTGAGGACTGCACCAATAGCATAGTCTGAGGTGTTTGTATCGATTTCAAATGGCTGTTGTAGGTCTAGTAGTGTGAGCACCGGTGCAGAGCAAAGGCAGTGCTTCAAATCAACGAATGCCTTTTGTTGGGACTCAGACCAGGAAAAATTTTCTTTCGCCCCACCCTTGGTAATCTGACTCAAAGGCCAAGTTATGGGAGAATCCCAATACGAACCTCTGATAAAAATTTGCAAGGACCAAAAAGATGTGAAGCTCCGTTAGAGTGGTCGGGGCTGGCCAATCTCGAATGACTTGGATCTTACATGCACGTTGATGAGCCCCAAAAATGGGTAACTATATGTACTCAGTTTTCCTATTGTCTCCATTCCACCATTCTCAATATTTTTGTGCATGTTTTTTTATATATTTATGTTAATTGAGTGAATGGGGATAGTCATTTTACCACAAAGTCTAATAAGTGTTTATTGCAGATTTTTGGACATTTTTGGACCAAGACCAGGCATTTATGAGCAGATTGACAGCCAAAACTCGAAGAAACAAAGCTGAGGACTTATAGGAAGGGTGTATCCTGCATTAATGACCCCTTCCTCGAGTTCTCCACCAGCAACTCGGATTTCAAGGGCCACCACATCGATGATCACAAGGGCAACCGAGCAGGGCTAGTGAAGTTGCTGTAAACTACAAGTTTTGGCAGTCGAGTTCCTAAAGTTTAGGAGGACTGTTGGGGTCCTCAACTTGTATAAATAAGAAGGCCTCAGGCCTCAGTAGGTTAGCTATTGAACAATCTATTTTCGCACTTTAGTGCAACTCTGCATTCAGCTCATTTTCGAGCTCTTTCTGTAAACAGTTTTGTGATATGACTAGTATTTTTTGATCAATGAAGATGAATTCAGCCTTGAACCAGAACTGATCTTTCTAAGGGGGCTGTAGCTCTTGGGTTTGGGCCCAACCCAAGTGCCCAATACCTCCTTCTTGTATTTATATGTGTTTTTCTTGCATTCATGAAATAATTTCTGTTATTTAGATTAAATCTTGCTTTATTACTTAGGTTGTTTTTGATGATTAGAATAGTTGTTCTTGCTTCAGGTTGATTAGTTAGTTTGCTACAATAATAGAAAAGATCCACAAAAGGGCTACCAAGTAGGCTTTGAGCTCCTTTCTCCCTCCTTGGGACCATGAATTGAGACCAAAGCACTCTTGCTGCCACCAAAACATTGTTTTTGCTTTCCAATGCAATTGCTAGTGTGTGAATTCGAGTTGGAAAAGTTGATATCAGTTGTATGTACATGCTTGGATTTTCCTTGTTCAGTTTTCATAGCTTTCTTGCATCATTTCCTGTCCATAAAATTATGTTCAACACTTTTCTGGTTTTTTTTAGGGAAGAATTAGGTTAAAATAGTTAAAACTCTATTTTTTTTAATTCTTCTTGAATCGGTTTTTAGAAGCAGGCATGCAGCGCACTCAAATACCATCCCAGCTTATCATCCTCTCATCCTCCAACCTGATCCAGTCCATTTCTCAAGGTTTTCTCCGCTCATTCGCCACAGTTTCCCAAACAACACTAATTTCTACATTTTTGTGCAAAATCTCTTTCTTATCCTTTGAACCAATCCAACCATCACCTTCATGTTTGATCTTCATTGACAGAGTCCTAGACCCTCTAACACCCTCATCCAACCTTCATTTTCCTTTTCCCACCATTTTTCCTCCTCCAAACCTTCAAAAATCACTTTCGGCCTGCTCCTGTAGAACTTCCAATAGATCCCCTGCAGACTTCCTGTAGAAGTTCATGCGTTCGATTTTTCGGAATCTGATCGCCATGGAATTCTCCAGAAGGGTGCTAGGGACTCCTTAGGTCCTCTCCACGCCTTCCTCATCATCTTCAACAACCAAATCCATCTCCTTTCGCCACCAAACATCTGCACAGCCAAATAGTTAAAACACAACCTTAAAAATTCTGCATAAAATTGCTCAAAAGTACAAAAAGATGGTTCTTCCACATTTTCCTTCAGAAGTAGCTTAAGTACATGCATTTTATCTTAACAGTAGTCCATGGCATCCATTTCAGTAGTTTCATCTCTTTTTCTTGCAAAGGTAGGGTTAATGGGTAAAACTAGGGTTTGCATTTCCTTTCAGCTTTCATCTTCTTTCTGCAAGTAGAATAGCCTCTTTTGAGTTAGCTTTATTCCATCAAAATTAAAAGCTTCTTTTGAGAACTCATAGAAGTTGGCTTGAGCTCCTAGCGAACTTGTGCCAACTGATCAAGTGACAGCCTGTAGTAAGAGCTAGTACTTGTGCATACAGCACCGTCGCTTCCAAGTTTGTTACGAACTACCGGGTTGATAAAAGTAAAGAAGGGAGTCCCAAGAGTTGCAGCATCATTGCTGCAACACTAGAGCCCACCATATTTTGGGTGCCGTTGCCGGGGAAGCATCAGAGTATTTGTGATTACTGCTTTTCTTCTATTTTCTATTGCAACATTCTGCTAAGTAGTTTATTTCAGCAAGAGTAGAGTAGTTGTTTCATTTCCACTCTGCAATTTCATTTCCGCAAAAGTAAGATTAAACATTTCCTGCTTTCATTTCAATTCAGCAAGTGTAGATTAGACATTTCTTGCTTTCATTTCAATTCTACAATTTCAATTCTGCAAGCATAGATTAGCATTTCTTGCTTTCATTTCAATTCTGTAAGCATAGATTAGCATTTCCTGCTTTCATTTCAATTCTGCAATTTCAATTCTACAAGCATAGATTAGCTTTTCCTGCTTTCCTTTCAATTCTACAATTTCATTTCAGCAAAAGTAGATTAGATATCTCCTGCTTTCGTTTCAATTCTGCAATTTTCATTTCAGCAAGGTTCATTTTAGTTAGCTGCAAGTTACTATTCAATCCATTTCAAGTTTTTGCAGGTACAAGCAGAAAAAGAACCACAAAAATCCAAAAAAAGAGATTCTCTTTCATGCCTCATAGGAACAGAGACAATTCAAGAAAATTCCTACCCAACACCCCCAACACATCACTAAGTCACCCCTCTCTCTTCTTTGGTGGCAGTGATCCAGAAGAACCTATAGGTGAACCTCTAGAGATATATGAAGATCCTATAACATAAGAAGAGCAAGAAAACATTCCTCCTGAGACCATGGCTGAAAACAGAAACGATATAGGAAACAGAAGGCACCTTTCCCATCCGAGAAACCAACGGGGACACAAAGATGAAAAACATAAGTCCCTCAGCCTTACCTCACTTCCATGGATTGACTACTAAAGACCCTGATACCTTCTTGTTTGAGTTTTTTGTCCTTTGTCGAACCTATGACTATGCAGAAGATGAGCAAAAGTTGAAATTCTTTCCCTCTACCCTCAAGGATGCGGCACTTCGCTGGTTCATGGAGTTACCTCGAAACAGTATCACAACTTGGGCTCAAATGTAGCAAGCCTTTAACAACAAATACCGGGACTACTGTAGGTCAAAGGAAACAAAGGAAGAAATCTTTACAAAGACCATGGGAAGTGATGAACCTTTAGAAGACTATGAAGAGAGGTTCCAACTCGGTTATAAAAGGTCCAAGTGCACACTTGACCCCGAATATCTAAAGTTGGTTCTACTCCGAGGAGTCCCTGAAGACCTCCTAGATACCCTCCATTTGTTGGCTGGGGGAGACATCTACCAACTACCTTATGATGACATAAATACTGTGTTTAGAAACCATTCTAGGGCAGCCAGAAAAAGAGGTAGGGGAAGTCAACTTTTAGCTAGTGCCCCCTTATCCAAAAACGAGTTTGCAAATCAGATGGAAGATTTCAAAAGCGAGATGAGACAGACCATTGCCATGCAAATAGATACCTTGTGAATCCAAAAGAAGCAAGAGGAAGCTGAGAGGGCTTTGGCCATATTTTGTCCCAGATGCACCAGAAAGCATCCTAGGAACAAATGTCCATTGCACTCCGTAGAGGTGTGTTTTGTCTGTGAAGCAGACCACCCTACCAATTAGTGTCCGTCCTTACCCAGATTTAAAGCTATGTACCAAAGGGCTGAAGGAGCCACTGAAACACTCTACTTCATGAACCAAAGGAGGCCATATGGACCCAGGCCTTACCAGCAGGGAATCCAAGGGACATCCCAGACTTATTACAACCCCAATCAATCCACTCACATACCTTTGTGGGGTCCCCCTGCTCATCCTTCCTAGTCCACACCCCCTCCTTGGTCGTATCCATCTCAATACCATATCAACCTGCTGCTCATTCGTTTCATTCTCATGCTCAACCGCAACCTCAGTGGAATGCACCTCATCGGGGGTGGAGGCCCAATACAACTCTCCTCCTGCTCTTTTGCCTCCACCACGTGCTCAACCACAACTATTACCTCCTGCTCCTCCAAGACAACCCCAAATACCTACTCAATCGAACCTGAACCCCAATAACAGATAGGCCCAACAGGTATATACTGGAGAAACAATGTGCCCTACCTATGCTATGGAGATTCAAGAGATCAACCTACGATCTGGGAAGGTCGTCCTAGATAGCCAACCTCCCCCTAAGAAGGATGAAGAGAAGAAATAGGAAAGTGAACCGAAAGCCATTCCACCCTTTCCTGAGAGACTAACTGGAACCACACAATCGATCCCGGAAGAAACTGAACTCCTGGGGGAACTAAAACAATTATGTGTAAAAATACCACTTCTCCAGGCCATAAAAGATGTACCAATCTACAACAAGTTGATCAAAGAGAATTGTTTCAGGTACCCAGGCAGGTTTAAGCGAGATGCCCCAACTATCAATGTCATAGGACAACTGTCCAAATTGATGTTGGGACAGGTAATTTGTACAAAATATCTAGACCCTGGGAGTCCTGTAGTCGATGTCCACATCAATGGCACCATAATCCCCCACACCTTGATTGATCTGGGGGCCGCCATTAACGTAATGAATAGGGACACTATGCTCAAACTCAACCTTCAGGGTTCCCTAAGAAAGACCTCAACAATACTGCAGTTGGCAGATCGCTCCACTGTGACCCCTAAGGGAGATCGTGGAAGATGTCATGGTCTCCATTGATTCCTGGGAGTACCCTGTTGACTTCTTGGTTCTTCAGCCAAAGGAAAAGCTCACTAGGTATCCTCTCATCCTGGGAAGGCCTTGTTAGCCACTACAGATTCTTACATCAGTTGTCGAGCTGGGAGTATGACCATCAAGAATGGGCAGATTTCCAAGCAGCTAGTCCTCTATCCTCTTGCCCAACCTCTACTGGAACATGATTTACCTCTCTGGTTGGAGGAGGGAGATGAGGATGAAGTCTACTCCGCACCATTGTGTATAGTAGAAACCACCATGGGGGTCCACAAACCAAGGATGACCTTATTGAAGATTTGATTCAAAATCCACCCCCAAATGAGTTGCCATTAGAAGAGTTGGTGGAAGAAACCCAAGACAATGCCTCAGTTGATCTCTATGTGGCTGATCCGACCTCTCTCCGAGTTAAGAATGTGGAATTTGGCCCAGAAAGAACCTTGAGGATCAACTCAACTCTATCCACCTCTCAGGAGAAAGAGCTGTGTAGCTTATTGAAGAATCACTTGGATGCTTTTGCTTGGAGTTATAAGGAGATGAAGGGAGTCCACCCTTTTGTCTGTACTCATCACATTTACATCAAGGAAGATTGTAAGCCAGTTAGGCAGCCTCAAAGGAGGATGAATCCAGATCTCAAGGACATTGTCAAAGAAGAACTGCAAAAGTTGCTGGATGCGGAATTCATCTACCCCATCTCTGACAGTGAATGGGTTTCTCCTTTGGTGCTAGTGCCAAAGAAAAATGGGAAGTGGAGGATCTGTGTAGATTATCAAGAGCTTAACAAGGCCACCAAGAAGGACCATTTCCCTTTGCCTTTCATAGATCAAGTGTTAGATGGCCTAACAGGGAAGAAGTTAGTTTCCTTCCTAGATGGGTTTAGCGGGTACAACCAGATCCAAATCAGCCCGGAAGACCAAGATAAGACCACTTTCACTTGTCCATGGGGTACCTTTGCCTACCGAGTCCTTCCCTTTGGGTTGTGCAACATTCCTGCCACTTTCCAGAGAGCAATACTGAGCATATTTGCTGAGCTGGTTCATGATTCAGTGGAAATCTATATGGATGACTTTACCCCTTATGGGTCCAACTTCCAAGAAGCATTGACTAACCTGGGAAAAGTTTTAACCAAGTGTATTGAAATGAACTTGTCCCTCAATCCTGAAAAATGTGAATTCCTAATGACTAAAGGGACTGTGCTAGGTCATACAATTTCTCAGCAAGGATTACAGGTGGATCCTAGCAAGATTGCTATCATCCAAAGGGTCCCACCTCCTCAGAAGGTAAGAGATGTTCGGAGTTTTCTAGGTTTAGCATGGTATTATAGAATATTAATCAAGGACTTTAGCAAGCTATCCTATCTATTGTTTGGTATTTTGGGGAAGATGTTGAGTTTATATGCACTAACAACTGTCAAGAGGCTTTGGATGCCTTGAAAGGTAAGCTGGTAACTGCCCCAATCTTGAAAGGTCCAAACTGGGCCCTACCTTTGCACATTCACACATAGGAGTAGCCCTAGGACAAGTTGAAGAGAAGCTACCATATGTCATATACTTTGTCAGTAAAAACTTGTCCAAGGCAGAATTAAACTACACGGTAACCGAAAAAGAGCTCCTAGCTGTAGTCCATTCCCTAAACAAGTTCAAACACTACATCACCAGTTATCAAACATTCGTACACACTGAACATGCTACAATTAGGTACTTGATGAATAAACCAGATGTAAACGTTCGTATCAATAGATGGTTACTTTTGTTGCAGCAATTTGATTTGACTATTGTTGATAAGCCTAGTAAGGAAAATGTTGTTGCTGATTTTCTGTCTAGACTGGATCTGCCTATAGGTGAAGAAGGAATGGTGGATGACCAAATGCCAGATGAACACTTATTTGCTATTTCAGTACTCTCTCCATGGTTTGCTAATATAACAAATTACTTGGTTTCAACACAGTTTCCACCACACCTGTCCTTAAATGAGAAGAGCAAGATCATGAGGCAAAGCGCCCCATTCACTTGGATTGGGGGCAACCTGTTCAAACTTGGGCCAGATCATATTTTGAGGCGATGTGTCAGGGAGGAGGAAGTCTTTGACATCCTCTTAACCTGTCATGTTGGACCTTGTGGGGGCCACTTTGCAGCAAAGAGGACTGCTTTCAAGATTTTGCAGGCAGGTTACTATTAGCCCACTCTTCATCAAGATGTCAAGAGATACATCAGCCAATGTGACTGATGTCAAAGGATGGGGAAACCAACTCCAAAGGATGAGATTCCCCTGCAACCTTAAGTGACTTTCGAGCCATTTGAGAAGTGGGGCATGGACTTTGTGGGTCCTATCAACACTCCTTCAAAACAAAAGTATTACATCATTGTGTGCACGGACTACCTGACAAAGTGGGTAGAAACAAAGGCAATCAAAGCAGCAACAAAGGAAAAAGTAGCTGAGTTTTTAAGGGAAAATATCTTTTACAAGTTTGGCTACCCAAGAGATTTAGTTACAGTTCAAGGGAGTCAGTTTACCTTCAATTTAGTTGAAGACTTGCTCACACACCACAAGATTAAGCACACAACTCCCACCCCTTATCACCCCCAAGAAAATGGACAGGTGGAAGTCACTAACAGAGCTTTTGAAGAGATTTTGACTAAGGTGGTGAGTAGCAGCAGAAAAGATTGGGCAGACCAATTGGTTGAGGCCACCTGGGCCTATAACACTACTTGGAAGACTACCATAGGTTTCACACCCTATGAGCTAGTCTATGAGAAGAAGGCTTTGCTGTCCATAGAATTTGAATACAACACATTAAGGCTGGTAGCTCAGCTGGACCTAGACCTCAGCCATGCACAAAAAGAAAGATTGCTTCAGCTAAATGGATTAGATGAATAGAGAATGCAAGCCCTTCTCCACTCAGAGGTAGTCCAACTTCAAAGGAAAATATGGCATGACCAACACCTCAGAGAGAAACAGTTTCAGCCGGGAGACTTGGCGCTGCTATATGATTCGAGGTACAAAGATTTCAAGGGCAAGATGAGAACCAGATGGCTGGGACGATATACAGTGGAAAAATGCAATGACAATGGTTCAGTCCTTATCCGGACCATTGATGAAGAAGCCATCCCCATGCTCGTCAATGGGCATTGATTGAAAATCTACAAGAAGCCCCTTTCTAAGCAAGAGTTCATTGAAACTCTGGGTAAATCAGTGCTAGTAGTGGAGCAGGTCCCCGTCTCCACTCCACCCACACCTTGAGCAAAAAAAAGAAAAAAAGAAAAAACAGAAGAAAACATAAAAAATAGAGAAAAAAAGAAAATGAAATAAAAGATCCCTAGGTGAAAACCTCTTGGAGGCGCCTAGGGCAGGCAGTGGTGGTGAAAACCTCCTGGAGGCGCCCCAAATGTCTTAAAAAAAAGAAGAAAAAGACAAAAAATAAAAAAGAAATACCCTAAATTTTTTGGAATAAATTGCAGGTTGCAGGAAGGTCGTTGCAAGAGGGTTGCACAAGAGGAAAAGACATGATAGGCTGCATGCACCCTTTACCATCCATCACACCATCACTTCTATCCTTTCCCAAGTTTTTGGCCTCATTTGTTCTGAAATTCCGCATCCTACAAGAAAATCTGTGTTTTCTACAGGAGGATCCTGTAGAAATTACAGGAATGCCAAAATCCATTTTAAAACAGAACACGAGGGTTGGAAATTCATCTGGAAACACTGTGAACCTCTCTACCACCATCCATCTTCCCATTCTGCCATTCCATCCCTATATACCGACCTCTCCACTCATTTTTTTCCCTGCACAGCTACATGCAGATATTGTGTTTCTGTCACCCTGCAAACATGCGGCAAAAAGAAAAAGTGACAAATCAAGGCAGCAACAGTTTCACTCATCCCTTCCTCATACCCTCCAGCTACGATTTCTTCTCTTTCGAACCCTTCTTCAGCAGTTTTAGCCCTGCTCACGTATTAGCTTTAATTTCAAGAGGAGAAGCAGCTACAGGACATCCTACAGGATTCCTGTAGCAGCTGATCCCTTTGAAAAACATACTGCAGAGGCAGGGGCAGTGTAGCAGGACGTATGAAGAGAAAAGTTGAATGGAAGATCATCGGAAAAAACCAAGGCTGAGCATGCAGAGCGCAAGCAGCAACAACAACGGGGAAACGAAGTGCCAAAATCTGAAACATGCATAACACACCAGCGACTGAGCAGGTAAGTGCCTAAACCTATTCCTCGATTGCATGAATAATATTTTAAAACTGCATGAACTATGGAATGGTCAATTACGTGGAATCGGTGGCCAGCTAACTGGCCACCCTCGTTCAGTTCATACCCCTTCGCAGAATTCAGTTGAGCCACGTCAAAATTCAAACTGCTGATTAGATACACAACCAACACATGCGGCATGTCAACTCAGGAAGAAGGCATTTGAAACTGGTAGTGGTGGCGGTGGATAACGGGAGTAAGGGTGGTGATGGTGGTCAGGCGGCGTAAGGAACTATAATGGCACTGGCATCAGACCAACGGTCTGGATGGGGATAACGTACCCATTCGGCCACCTCATCTCCTCACCATGAATTACGCCAACAGTGAAGTACAATGCACTCCAAGCCTCCACCGCCCTTTTGGTTCATTTGCATGTTATGAAGCTCTCAACTGCAGCATTCGTTTACCACCTTCAGAGCAGCAAACCAGTCGTCGTCTGCCAGTTTTCTGTCAGTTTTTTCAAAACCCTCTTGCCTATCGAGCTCTACAGGAGCCCTGCTATATTCTACAGAAAGCCGAATAATTTCTACAGAGAAACTTCTACAGGAAAGACAGAGAGCAGCCAACAGAAGGAAAACCCGAGATTTTTACCATAATTCAAGCTCAAAACGAGGTAGGCTAGGGAAACCTCCCTGCATCAGACTTATTTGTATAAGGTGGTGGCTTAAAAACACAGAATTGGATTGGAAAAAAGGAGAACGAAGTTTGAAATTCTGTTTGCATATTTTCCCTGAGTTCTACACAGTTCTCTGTTTTCCTCTCTATATTCGAAGTCTATCTTCTTCTTTTTCATATTCTGCTGAAAAGAAAACATTTGGAATCGTAGAAACTAGCCTGTGTGAAAAATCAAAATTGCATATCTATCTATTCTCCGAAAGAACCTGCGTTATTTATCCTCTGTTCCGTGAAAAAATATATATTTTCTCTCCACAAGCAGAAAATCAAATTTGGGGTGATAGCAATTTGAAACAAGGGAAATATTACAATTCGATGTTGTGAGAAGGAGCACACGGAAATTCCTCCTATAGTTTAAAGAGAAAAAGAAACAAAACTCAGTTGTCCCTCTGTCTCTAATTTTCTTTGAAATTGTTGTTTTTCTCCTCACTTAAGCACGTCAAAAACTACTCAGCACCATGCCAGGAGGGTTTATGAGGAAGGAGCCGTTGAACTCAAACCAACTACATGAGCATCGTGAGGTGGTGGCCCTCTTCACCAGGGCTAATTGGATGATATTATTTGAAAGGATACATGGATATGATGATGAGGTAACTGAAGAATTTCTAATGGCCCTACAACCCCATTCAAAAACTCATGCCACAGTCAGCTTTAGGGGTCTATCCCTAGAACTCACCCCTAATTTTATCAGTCAAATTACAGGCCTTCCACCTGGGCTCCCTTGGAGTAAGAAGGAAAACGCATTGGGACAAGTGGCCAAGAAGACATTTTTTCAACCTGGGGAGGATCCTGTAGAGGATAAAAATGGGGTCAGGAGGACAAGCTTGCCTCCTCCATGGAATGAAGTTAGTTACCAAATAATGAAGTATATCACTTGTGAGGGAAGGTTCAACATTGTGTATGGTTATCACTTCAGGTTACTACATGAATTGAGGTATGGGATGGACCTGCCTCCAGTTAAAAAGCTGAGTCTCCCATATTTCCTCCTCCAGTCTCTAATAGAATGTAGTACCAAGCTAAATGTAGGAATCCCAGACCAGTTGGCCCACCATGGGCTCATCAAACTGTTGGTAGAAGATGCCTTACATACCTATACCATTCCCATAGCTTGGGACATTTTCAGAAATATGTCCAGAGATGATGATATCAAAACTTTGGCTGAGGATATCAGCCCATCTGGCAGTCAGGAAGAGGAAGAGGAAATTGAGGAAGAAGTGCATGAAGAGACACCACATATTCAGACAGTGGAAGAGCAAGAAACAGAGGAGGAACAAGAAGCAGAAGAGAAACTTGAAAAACCCACAATAGAAAAGAAGACCACCCCAAAGACAGAGAAAAGGAAAAGAACAGGAAGTGAGAAGAAAAAGCCTAAGAAAGTCCAAAAGAGGACTGCCACAAGCAAGACAAGAACCCAGAAAGAAAAAGAGAAGCCATTGCCAGAAATAACAGAAACACAAACAAAAACAGTAGGCATGGAAAAGACAACAGAAGATGAAGGGGAGCAGCAGCAGGAAGAAACATGCCCCGAGACATTAGCAAAAGAAGTAGCAGCTGTGCTAGATGTATTAAGCACTCCAACAAAACAAAAAAGAAAAAAGGAAAAGAGAAACATCAATGTATTTTAAAGCTAGAAAGAGAACCAGGATAAAGGTGGGCAAGCCCTAGCCTCCACCAAAGGAACCTATAATAATCATAGATGCACCTACTGAGAAGAAGGAGGAATCCCCCTCCAAAATATCTATCACTTATGAGAGAGGAAGTCCCAAAACTTCCACCTGGAAGGAGAAAATCAGACTGATGGACACCAAAACAGTTCTATAGGAAGCTAAGACTTCTCTACAGGAAACATTGTCCAAGCTAAAGGAGACTGAAAAATTGGAAGAGGAGGTAGCGAAACAGTCACAAGAAGAAGACAAGACCGAGGAGATACCTGAACCAAGCCCTCAGCCTAGTTTGGGCTCATATTACAACTTGTTAGAAGGTGGGAAGATCATCCCATAGAAGTTTGTTGTACCACTTTTCTTTGCATTGGAACAGGAAAGGGTTAGGACCCACACTTGGATGAGAATTTCTAAATCCAAGGGAGTTGCAGACATAGGCCACCTGGAAGAACAACTGAAAGAATTAAGAAGAGAGTTGGCAATGGTGAGACACACTGAGAGCAGTAAAAGAGCCCAACTACAGGAGGAAAATGCACTGCTGAAAAAGCAATTACAACAATAGCAAACTCAAAAGGCAGACATGACACAAATTTCTGAAGAGCAGCAACTACAGGAAGGTCCCCTAGCAGGACAGGAAATAGCACAGGAACAACAGCCAAGGGAAGAGACACATCCTGATATGGAAATATTGATAAAGCAGCAGCAAGAGAGGGAGTCTCAGGCAACAGCTGAAATGCTGATGCTGAAACAACAGTTGCAGGAAAGAGAAGCCCAGGTGCCCTGCATGGCTAGCTGGGCAATGGAAGCCTTGCACTATAGACAATCGGCCAGATCTTATGCATTGTATCTTAAAGACCAATGGCTTCAGTTTAAAATCAAAAAATTGGCCCAAAGGGGCACAATCCCTTTCCAACATTATGGTCAATTTATGCATTTGTGTGCTACTAGTTCAGTTGAGGACAAGGCCAAATTAGCAGAGTTTTATTTACATAATATGGCACTCCCTGATATGAACTTTTGGGACCCCAATGCTGCATTGGGAGATGTACAACTCATGGCTATGGCTTCCTGGATGAGCCATGAGGAAAAAAGGGTAGTGGAAGTTCAACAAATCATGGCCAAAGAACTGAATGAGCCCTTGTGAATCAGGACAGAACCAGAAGACCCCTCAACTCTAATATATGCTCATCAACACCTTGCCAACAACCCTCAAGTTCTCCCAAATTATGTCAAAAGGCAAGCGCAAGCCATCACCCGTTTTGAGGACATGGAAAGATTATTTGGTGATGATTGTCTTCATGCTTGTATGAGGAGATGGAATACACTATCTTATAGCTTGAAGATCAGGGAGTATCACTCCCCAACCAGAATGAGGGAGGCTTTGGCAAGAGTGCCCCTTTATAAACAATCGATGCAAAACCTAAAGGCCAACTAGATTGGCCTAAAGTTTAGTCCTCCACTACTCTTAGGACTACTAGAAGGGGTTAAGGAAGAAGAAGAACAACAACAGTGGGAGGAAGTAGAAAGAAAGGAATGTTTTCATGACAGGGAAGAAGACATCACCTCAGAAGCATGGGATGTCAGGGAAGCAATTAAGGCCATCAAGGATGAAGAACTGGATTAGTTGCTCAGAGGATGAGCAATCCATTTAGTAGGGGGTGATGATGAGCCCCAGAAATGGGTAATTATATGGGCTCATTTTGCCTATTGTTTCCATTTAATCCACCATTCTCCATAGTTTTGTGCATGTTTTTTAATATATTTATGTTAATTGAGTGAATGGGGATAGTCATTTTACCACAAAGTCTAATAAGTGTTTATTGCAGATTTTTGGACATTTTTGGACCAAGACCAGGCATTTATGAGCAGATTGACAGCCAAAACTCAAAGAAACTAAGCTAAGGACTTATAGGAAGGGTGTCTCCTGCATTAATGATCCCTTCCTCGAGTTCTCCACCAGCAGCTCGGAGTTCAAGGGCCACCACATCGATGATCACAAGGGTAGCCGAGCAAGGCTAGTGAAGTTGCTGTTAACTGCAAGTTTTGGCAGCCGAGTTCCTAAAGTTTAGGAGGACTATTGGGGTCCTCAACTTGTATAAATAAGAAGGCCTCAGGCCTCAGTAGGTTAGCTATTGAACAGTCTATTTTCGCACTTTAGTGCAGCTCTGCATTCAGCTCATTTTCGAGCTCTTTCTGTAAACAATTTTGTGATATGACTAGTATTTTTTGATCAATGAAGATGAATTCAGCCTTGAACCAGAACTGATCTTTCTAAGGGGGCTGTAGCTCTTGGGGTTGGGCCCAACCCAAGTGCCCAATACCTCCTTCTTGTATTTATATGTGTTTTTCTTGCATTCATGAAATAATTTCTGTTATTTAGATTAAATCTTGCTTTATTACTTAGGTTGTTTTTGATGATTAGAATAGTTGTTCTTGCTTCAGGTTGATTAATTAGTTTGCTGCAATAATAGAAAATATCCACAAAAAGGCTACCAAGTAGGCTTTGAGCTCCTTTCTCCCTCCTTGGGACCATGAATTGAGACCAAAGCACTCTTGCTGCCACCAAAACATTGTTTTTGCTTTCCAATGCAATTGCTAGTGTGTGAATTTGAGTTGGAAAATTTGATATCAGTTGTATGTACATGCTTGGATTTTCCTTGTTCAATTTTCATAGCTTTCTTGCATCATTTCCTGTCCATAAAATTTTGTTCAGCACTTTTCTAGTTTTTTTTTGGGGCAGAATTAGGTTAAAATAGTTAAAACTCTGTTTTCTTTAATTCTTCTTGAATCAGTTTTTAGAAGCAGGTGTGTAGCTCACTCAAATCCATATTAGCTTATCATCCTCTCATCCCCCAACCTGCTCCAGTCCATTTCTCAAGGTTTTCTCCACTCATTCACCACACTTTCCCAAACAACCCTAACTTCTACGTTTTTGTGCAAAATCACTTTCTCATCCTTTGAACCAGTCCAACCATCACCTTCATGTTTGATCTCATTGATAGAGTCCTAGACCCTCTAACACCCTCATCCAACCTTCATTTTCCTTTTCCCACCATTTTTCCTCCAAACCTTCAAAAGTCACTTTCGGCCTGCTCCTGTAGAACTTCCGGTAGAACTTCCTGTAGAAGTTCATGCATTCGATTTTTCGAAATCTGATCGCCATGGAATTCTCCAGAAGGGTGCTAGGGACTCCTTAGGTCCTCTCCACACCTTCCTCATCATCTGCAATAGCCAAATCCATCTCCTTTCGCCACCAAACATCTGCACAGTCAAATAGTTAAAACACAACCATAATAATTCTGCATAAAATTGCTCAAAAGTACAAAAAGATGGTTCTTCCACATTTTCCTTCAGAAGTAGCTTAAGTACATGCATTTTATCTTGACAGTAGTCCATGGCATCCATTTCAGTAGTTTCATCTCTTTTTCTTGCAAAGGTAGGGTTAATGGGTAAAACTAGGGTTTGCTAGGGTTTGCATTTCCTTTCAGCTTTCATCTTCTTTCTGCAAGTAGAATAGCCTCTTTTGAGTTAGCTTTCTTCCATCACAATTAAAAGCTTCTTCTGAGAACTCATAAAAGTTGGCTTGAGCTCCTAGCGAACTTGTGCCAGCTGATCAAGTGACAGCCTGCAGTAAGAGCTAGTACTTGTGCACCATCGCTTCCAAGTTTGTTACAAACTACCGGGTCGATAAACGTAAAGAAGGGAGTCCCAAGAGTTGCAGCATAATTGCTGCAATACTGGAGCCCACCACACGCCACACTCATCTATAATGTAATCCAAGTATTGGACCTGGATCATGCCAAAGGTGCATTTCTCCAGTTGGCACATATTTTTTGATGCATAAGGGTTTACAGGACCTGCCGAATGTGTTGCAAGTATTCTTCCAAACTCTTGTTGAAGATGAGGATGTCATCCAGATAAACCACCACGAACGATTTGGTGAAGGGAAGCAAGATGTCATCCATTAGCCTCATAAAAGTAGCGGGGAATTTTTCAACCCAAAGGGCATAACCAACCATTCGAAAAGGCCTTCCTTGGATTTAAAGGTGGTCTTCCATACATCGTGGGCTCTATTGGAACCCAGTGATAACCAAACTTCAAATCAATCTTGCTGAAATACTTAGCCCCTTTGAGTTGGTCTAGTTGGTCATCAATCCATGGGATTAGATACCCGTTCTTGATAGTCATTTTGTTTAATGCCCGATAATCAATGCAGAGCCTCCAGGTCCCATCCTTATTCTGTACAAGTACAGTCGGGCTCCCACAAGGTGAGGAACTTCGTCAGATGTGCCCTTTTTGCAGCAACTCCTGGATTTTCTGCTTGATCCCTTCATTTTCCAGAATGGAGCGGTGATATATCGGCTCATTGGGTAGAGGTGCTCCGGGAGTCAGATAGATCGAATGCTTGACCTAACAATGCAAGGGTACCCCTGTGGGTAAGGAGAAGATGTCCCTGTATTCTTCCACAACTGTATCCACCTGCTTCTGCTGCTTGGAGGAAACCTTCCCGGGCGCCATGGATGTGGCTATGAACTTTCCCTTACTTTGACAGTGTATCAGAAAGAAAAAAAATTTCCCCGTCTGGGAGATGACCTTCTTGCATTTCTTGGCAAAGATCAAGGAGATCAAGGAGATGGCAGTAGGTGGGGCTACCTCTGGTATCCTGTATAACTTACTACCCAAAGAAACAATAACAGAGCAAGGTCTAGACTCATATACAACATGTCGCTTCCATAAGTATTGTTTTCCTAACAATACATCACAAACTTCAAGAGGAGAAACATCACATAATACCTCATCCGTGAAGGCTTGATGTTGTAGGGAAGGCGACACTACTAGTTGACACAAAGATATCATCCTTGGTGAATCCACCCAATGGTGTACGACTATGGATGTGTTGTAGTTGATAAACCCAACCACTTCACGACCTATGTAGAAATGAGGCTCGTTTGGCTCCTGCTGTCAAAAATGAACTGCAGCGGAGAACCCTTCACCCACATCTATGAGTGGAATAGGAATTCCCTCTATTCTCGATTTACAGGCTCGATCTTTTGGATCTTGGTGGTGGCCACAGTGGCACTAGGTTCTGCGTTAATGATTTGCTTCCTTTTATCATTCCCCTTGTCAAGTTTTGACTTAGAGTCGGAACATGTGTCTGACTCGGAAGCCTTCAAATCGGCCACTAGTGACTACTTGGTCTGACACTCACGTTTGTTGTGAGTGGAGCCCTTATGTAACTCACACCACTTTCCCATGTCCTTCTTTGTTTTTATGGTGTTTTTATTTGATTGTGGCTTCAACGGGTTATCCTGGGTCACCCCACCTTGTCTTTTCCCTTTTTTCTATGGTTTGGGGGCGCCTTTCCCTTGCTTAAGATTCACATATCCAAAGTCTTTCTTTTTCTGTTTAAAATTCTACTCAATCTTGATAGCGTACTAGTACATCGTGCCAGGCGAGGATATTTCCAAGAAATCCATCTCATCCTGGATGTATTTGTGTAGGAAGTCGTGGTACTTGAGTACCAAATGTTTCTCAAAATCTTTGATACCCAACTTCATGCGAAGGGTATGGAAAACATTGGTAAAATTTGACACGTCCTAGTCTCTTCCCTACCATGGCATGGTCCACTTTATGTATTTATCCTGATAGCTCTTGACAGGGTAGTACTGCTCCTTGATGGCACTCCAGAATGAATTCCAAGTGGGTGCGGCTGAAAATAGTGAGGGTGTACTTTCATCTTTCTTCTCATAGTAGGTTTCCCACTAGTGCTTGACATGGGGGCTAGCCTTGAGAAGTGAAAAAGTAATATTTTCCCAGTTTGAAAAATCATGAACAACAAAATATCCTTCTAGAAGATTTAACCATTTATCTACGACTTCTCCATCTATTTGACCTTCAAATATGGGGATTTCAAAGTGAACTTGTACCTCAAAGGGTGTGGTGCTTCCAAAGTAGCTGCGGGGAGTAGATGCATCACCTTTGGGTAGCCGCTGAAGGATCTGGGAAAAGGTGTCCATCATCGCGTTCCTTTGTCGCTCGAGGGCTTCTTCGAGCAATATTTTGAAAGGATCCCTCGCCCCCTCGTCTTTCTTCTCTTCTGCTATGGGAGGCCGTCGAGATTTTCAAGGCTGGTCTTGCAAAGGTTCGACCAGTTCGAGTGCTAAATCCTTATATCCTGACCTCGTTGGGGACATGCAAAGAAAAACAAAGAAAGAGAAGCCCACTCTGATACCACTAATCTGAACTTAAATAGGAACACAAAAAATTACGGATATAACCATAAATACAGAGATGCAGCAGAAATAACACTTCATTTCATTAATATCAAATACTGAAATATGCTTACAAACAAAATGGAAACAAGACTAGCTCGGGCGATGGTAGCTTATCTCTAAGAAGAAATGTGGTAGCTACATGATTCTGAATTGTGTTATGATGAGGCTCAAGGGTCTATTTATTATTGAAAAATATGAGAAAACCCTAAACAACCAAAACCCTAATTCTAAGAGATGTAACGCTAAGAGTTTTTGTGCCCCATTGGGGTTAGTTGGGTAGCCAACTTCTCGGGGTCATAACTTGGTCATATTATCTCTGTTTGGCATGTACAAACCTTGTTGGAAAGGTCTCTCCAATTACTACACGATTTTTCGCAGGCCCCTGTCTAAGGCTTTGGGCCTACAACAGACCTCAAAAAAATGTCGTTTAGGGTGTCAAAATTGCTCCGGAAGTTCGAGACCTGAAAAATTGCTAAAAATAGTAAATGCTGAAATAAACAAGGAAACAAATGAAACCGACTAGAGGTCTAAGTGTAATAGGTGGGTGGCCACCAATATCCACCTAGATCAATGAAGGCACAAAGTCTTATTCTCGGGGACAAAACCAATGGGAGTACGTGACACTTAAAGTGGTTGGCAAGAGAAATGATGATTGGTGCATGTCAATGAGTGAGGGGACCCCAATAGA
Source organism: Pinus tabuliformis (assembly GCA_031772625.1). Classification (NCBI taxonomy): domain Eukaryota; kingdom Viridiplantae; phylum Streptophyta; class Pinopsida; order Pinales; family Pinaceae; genus Pinus; species Pinus tabuliformis. The sequence goes on along the minus strand of CM062818.1, from coordinate 868,115,543 downwards.
CACATCGCCTTAGTGGGATCCAAGGGGGTGAAAGTTTAAAACCCAAAAATGACAGGGCACCGGGAGGATGTGGCCAGGTGATGAGGCAAGCAGTGTGGCTAAGTGTGTGAGTTTTGATTGGTGCACATCATAGCAACATGAGACCCCACTTGACATCTCACCCAAAAAACTTTTCCCCGAGTGTTCCAAAGGGAGTATGAGTCCAAACCTATGGGGTAATAGAGACGAGGAGATGGAGATATTCCTACTGTATGTAGAAAATATTCTTATTAGGCAAAATTTTTTATAAAAGAAATTCATTGCAAAACACAAGCCTAGACCCCCTGCATCTATATCCTTGGCCACATGGAAAAATTAGAGGAGGACACTTGGAAAACTATCATTCGATGACATGTGATGAGGAGACATGGTGGTTGCATGATGACATCAAAATGATGTCCACGAGACACATGGCACCAATAATGACGTGACATGTGGCATGCATATTTGGTATTTTTGGGCAGCCAAGTGGCCCAAAAATGGATGAAATGTGGCACCTGTTGGTTAGTGACACATGGTAGAGGGATACATGTGGATTTGTTGTGGAAGACACATCATCCCAACAATCTTGTGATTGGTCTATGTGTAGAGGGGCGGACCCGAGTGGACACATCACCCTAGTCCCTGGAAGTATAGACACCCCAACGATTATTGAACGAGCTGTAAACTATTTCAATGGGATGATGTAGCTCTAGAACATAGTGGTATATGAGGTGGCACACATAACTAGAGCAATGGAATAATTGGAGGCGAGCATGTGGAATTAGTAGGTGGTCCCACCGGGGCACATAATCCTAGATATTTCACCTCGACGAGAACCAGAGGCACTCCATTAATTTTTGTTGTGGAAATAAAGTTGGGGGCTAAAGGTTTGCAATAGGACTTCGTTTTCTATGTGTGAAGTGAACAAGGGTGCAATGTTTTGTGCACACAAGTTAAGCCCTCAGGGCTATAGTGCAAAAGGAGCCAACAAGAGGTTATGTGTGATGGTTTCATGTGAAGTGAGACTGAGAGCTTATAGGATGAAATAATACATGAAAAAGTCAATAACTATGTTTTAACAAAGGACTTAAGTCCTCGGGGCCATAACGTTCCACAACCATGATTTAAAATACTTATTTCAGTGAACAAGTCAACAACATTGAAATTTGGCGGTTTGGGCCACATTTGGTGATTTGCCACCAAACTAGTAGTACACTAAACTTGTGATACGAGCACATTAACGGGTTGGAAGAATATTGGTGGAGAACAGATAGTTTGGAGGTGGATTTAGAAAATTGGATAAATTTGGCAGTCAACCAAATTTAAAAAGTCATTGATAAATCTTGATATTTTCCATAATTACAAAATTGAGTAGTTTAACTTAGTTTTTCTCACAAAAATAGGAGAGCGGAGATTGAAGACTTCATGAACACATTAAGAAGAACTAACAAAAGCGTTATATGAGTTGAAAATAAGAACCTATGCATGATAAATAACTAAATTTTACTAAAGTTCTAAAACTAAAAATATCAATCCTTATTCTTTATAAGCATAATTGACCTAGCAAGAAGGTAATAATTGTTGAAGTTGATGTTGTTGGTTTTTTTGGTGTGTGATGGTGAATTGACCAGAGATCATATATTGTTGGAGGTGATATTTGATGGTGTTTGGGATATGTGATTGAGGAGAAATTTATTTGTTTTATGAAAGGAAGTGGCCTTCATGATTTGAGTTTGAAAATGGAATGAAAGATGAATCAATGAGGTCAAGCACATGGCAAAATGCATATCGGATTTGTAGCTCTTGCTAGTCATGTTTGGTAAAAACAATTAGGGCTAGGGTCTCTTTTTAGTAGCAATTGATAAATTTGGGGCTGTGGCACCTTTAAATAGTAGTTAATAAATTAGGGAGTAGTAGCTTCCTTCTGGTTGGATCCATAAAACTTTGTATTAAAAAATTGAACTTTGCCTTTGTGAAAGTAATTGAAGAGAAGTTTGAAGAAGATATGTGTTTAATTCATCTTTCTTGTGCCGATTCTTATGATGCTTATATGCATGGTTGCTGAAGTGCTTATTGGTGTCCTAGTATTCTTTACTTGCGAAAGAAATTTTTAAAAGTCTTAAAATAATGATTCACCACACCCCTCTTGGTATTGTCCTAGTTTCTAAAAGGCATATTCTTATCAAAGGGCCATTTCCACCCCATTCCCGAGAAATAATTATTTGCGCATATGCCATCCAAAAGATATGAAGATATATATAATTTTGGTTTTTGTTGACAATGTTGGATCTTTCCAATAGCTAGGGGGTCTCTCCGATGTGAAGTCCCAATTATACCTCACATTGTTAGGGATAGGAGCCCCATTCAGTATGTGGGCTTGACTTCCACCATGAATATTTCACTCTTGGCTATCAAAGCAAAGATTTCAGAGTGAGGGTAAGAATGAGATTCCCCAGACAATGGGACAAGGTCAACCCAAGGTTGACAGACCGCAGAAAGAGGTAAAAGAAAGTCACAAAACCCATAAGATGAAGTATGCCATGTGAAGGATCAGCAAGCCAAAACTGCCTCAAACATACGTTAAGTGAGAACATGCCAGATGTTAATTGAAAATTAGTTCACAATAGGTCACCAACATGGTGTAGGATAAGCAAGCACAAATTCAGAAGAAAACATACACGCAACAACTACAAACTAGTCCATAACATATTGTCAATATAAGAGCACACATACAAACACAGTGAAAACACTAGACAATAGATACAACCACTATGAATAATCATGGGAATCAGTGCTAGAAATTAAGAACTTCTTATAATTGTTGCTACAAATACAAGTACACATCCCGCAATTCATCAAATCCCAACAATGGAACATGGGTTACTCATACCATTGTCTAATGAAAAACTCTAGCCTCCCTACAACTCACCCTACTAGATTCCAAGAGCTGAGTGCCTCTAAATCTTCAAGCATAGATGAACTATGTACTCCTAGTCTAAGTTCAAGTACTAAAGTCCATACAAATGAGGCATGAGGGTATACTTATAGAGGTAAGGTGATTGTTCACCTACCATGACCTTCTACCTACCCTTATGACCTTTGACCTTCCTCACTATTCTCATTTCCAATGAATATTACATTTGTGAATCAGCCCCAACATAATTGTTGGCCTTATGATGGAACATATTTACATTATGATAGTAGAGAATACATGAGGACAATATAGGGGGGTTTTGGGAAATCCTAGCGTACTTATTGCCATTGTTGTTTCCAGGTCAGAAGACAAGGATGTTTTCCTACTAGCACACCTCATATGCATCCACCAACCTTTTGATATTGCACCTTTAGCATTGCTAACTGATTTTTAGAGCCTGTGTGGAACTAGATTTCAGCTTGTTAAAACCCTAGTTGTGCGACTTCTATGAGAAACCCTACCTTTCTCCATGCAATCAACATATTTTACCTGCAGAAAAATAAAATTGGTCACACATATTTCCCAAAAAATAATGATATACAAAAGCACAATCAATTGAAAAAAATACATAAATTTGGACCCCTGTGTAGTTCCCTTTGGTGCAATGGTGATGTGAGAGCAAGTGGCTTTTGCAGGGTCTTACTAGGATTCCATTCACTATTTTCCAACTTTGAGACTCAACATTTTCTCCTACCGGAGGTTCCCTCTTGCTATTTGGATTGTTGTTCTGAACCCTTTTTCAAAAATGGCCCAAAATGATGGGAATTGGTCATGCATAGGCCACCAAATTTAAACCTTGGCAAGGACCCTTTTCCTTTCATTTTGTCATATGAACATAGAGCATATTTTAGGTAAAATGGATTCCCTAGCATTATCCTGAGTTGGAAACGATGTTGAAGAGCACTTGGTGTGTTTCCACTGACAACCTTGGAGGAAGAGTAAGGATGGATATACACAGAACGAAGTTGAAGCATAAAAGGCCACCAAATTGTTGCGTACATGTTTTCTTGTTCACTCTGTAGAATACTTGTGTCAATTGTGCATTTCATGATCACTGAACATATCACTTTTGGACCCCTCTTTTTTGTTGAAGAAAAGGTTTTGGATTGATTTGGTTAACTATAAAAGAAAAGTGAATCCCAATACACCTTTTGCAAGTGGTTAGAATACATTAAGACTATCATAAGGAGAAATGTATGCCCTTTCTTTGTTGATACCTAGAACTGTGCACTCCATGACAAGTTGGTTGCATATGAAGTCTCTAGGCAAGTCACATATCACATCTTAAAGGAGGTCACATCCTACTAACACATTGTTAAAGTTCACCTTTGCAATTTTGCAACTTGTTGATGGCCAAAATTGACCTCATCAACATTAGTGAAAGCCACCTAGTAAGAGTCCCAAATTAGACTCTTATCCGTTTGTATAATGGTTCCAACTGGTACAATTGGGTCCAGTTAGCCCCTTTTTCTCCCTATTGGTTTATGGTTTACCTATTACTTACCAATATAAAGAGAAAAATATGATTTTCCCTCTTGTTGTGCACATGCAAGAAATCAAATCCTTAAGCTGACTTGAGGGCTCAGCCAAGCCACAACTAAAGTTTTCCCCTGCCTAAGGGGACTTCTAGAATGCAAACTTAAATCTAAATGCAAATCTATTCTAAGATGCAAGTAAAATCTAATCCCATCTCGAATTGGAAAATGATAACCTTCTTTCAATTCGAGAGCAGATGAACTAACTAACCAGGGGAAGAGCATTGTTTATATAATGATTGAATTTAGAAAATGAGATTAAATTGTAACATGCAAAATAGTTTACATTTTACAATTTATTAGATCATTTTATGAAAATCGAATTTACTTAAATAAAAAATTATCAAAGTAAATTAGAAATACATATAATGAATGAATTCATTATATGATTTTCATCAATTAAGAGGAGTTCATTTAATTAATGAAATAGAAAACAAAATAGGAATGCATTTAAACAATAAAAAGTCACTGTTGAATGCATTCAAATATTAATGAATTCATCATGGTTTTAATTATGTTCTACTCCTCAAAGATAGCTCATATAGATCTTCAATAACATATGGAAATTGATACAACAAAAGTGCCTATTATCAAAGAGAAATACACTATTTAGAACAAAAATTAAAAAACAATTAGAGAAATTCTGGCAATAGTAGATTAACTTACAATCCAAATAATAGTGCATTGGAATGAAAATTTATTAAAGTCATACCAAAACTTCATTACAGATTTGGAAATCCATGAGCAAGTTCAACTCCTTGAAGAAATTGCTTATAGTAGTGCAAAACAATCTTCTCTTTCAAGGCTCAAAATGCTCTCTCTCTCCATGCTTCAACATACAATACACTACAAAAGTGCAAATGCAGTACAAGATAAATCATAGGATTTCTCTTAAACACATGAGATCTAAAGTATTCTCCTCACCCTACAGCTAATAACATCTTAAAATAGTGCTTTCAGAATTCCCTAGTTGCATAGAAGAGGAACCCCTTCCTCCTCAAGATTGTTATTTAATAATTTACAAAAATTCAAAAAGGAGAGTTGTTGGGAGTGGTTCTCCATATCTTCAATTAGAGCAGTAAATTCTCCATTATTCTTTTTGTTAGTCTCTTGCCATTGTTCCAAAGTGCCTCATCTTTAACTTCTCCAACCGATCTCCCTCTACAAACCAATCAAAACCAAAATTAAAATAAATGAAATTGCATACGAGAAATCAGAAAAATAAACTCATGAAATTGCTAAATCAAAATAAATAAAATCCAATGAAATTTTCATGCTAATATCACTTTAAATGGATTTGATTAGCCTTTGTGGAGGAATGAATTGGTGATAACATTTTTCCCAAGCCAATGAAATTTGCCCAAGTTAAATTAGGAAAAACTAAGTTTTTATTGTAAATTTGTCACTTAACTTTTGTTGATTTCTTGGGTCATTAAATGATTAAATATTCTAAATTTAGCATTGATAGATTTTTCTCCTTGGTCTTAGCATTGCTAGATTGCTAGATTATGGGCTTCATTTGGCCAAGTAAATTTCCAGATATACTTCTCCAAAGTGAGGATGTCAAAACTGCTAAAATTCTAAAAAATGCATACCTAGGCATTTTTAATAAAAATTTCATATTCACATGTAACTTAAAAATTTATATTATAATTTAATTACAAACTAACATTAATAAAAATTAAATTAAAATTTAAAATTTTTTAAAATTTAAAATTTATTTACAAATTATTTATATAGATGAAAATAAAATTTAATTAATTAAAAAAATTAAATTAAATTAAACTTTATATACCAAATTTAAAATAAAAATAAAAATTAGTTAATTAAAGTTAATTTTAATATATATTAATTTTTTTTAATATAATAAAATACTATTAAAACAAAAATCCAACCTGAGTTTTGAAAGAGGGTCTCACCAGCCTTTTGAAATAAAATCTCGGTCCCTGCCATTCAACGAGTTTTGATAGGAGAATCTCGATAAATTAGAACTAGGTAATAGTTGGAGAATCAGCCCTTATGCACTGGATATGAAACTGCTGAGTCAATGGATGAAACTACTGTTGGGTCAACTCGGTTAGCTGGATCAATTGGAGCTAACTATTCTCAAGGCAACTATTACCATGAACACTTAAACTTGATGTACTGGCCACATTTCAGTGCAAATTTGATAAGAGGACTCAAGTCTTCTATAGTATTAACTGAAATTAAGAGAAACTTAAAGGTGGTATGAGTGTGGTATGATACGTTAATTCGACTAGTTTCAAATTTAAAATTAAAAATAAGTGTGGTGTAATGAGTTAATCAGGCCACTTTCAATTAAAACATAACTATGGAATGATGGGTTAACCATACCACTTTCCAATTTTTCATGAAAGAAGTTGGGTTCTAAAATCTTAAAAAACTATGATTCCAAATTACTCATAATTCATTCTTAAATATTAAAATACTATCATTCCAAACCATTCATAAAGGTTTCTTACTCATTCGAGAAGCATACTTCATTTTCTTTTACATTATGCTTTTGCAATTTTTTGGGTATAATTTTTACAAAAAAATATAGTTTTGTTCATGTTTATGTATGGGAGGTAGGTCAAGAAAGGCTTCTAAGTCAAACTCTGTAATTATTGATGTCCTATACTTGTTATTACGTTCCAAAACATATTATTATTATACTGTCAACCTATTACTTCCAATACTTGCAACCACCATTTGGTACACGAAAAAGAGACGGCAACAAAAATCACATCCCAAGAAGTTGTAGTATTGTGATATCATCTGCACATTGCAAGTTTATAGTGATAATACAATAAATGTGATGTACAATGTAAGACAAAGATCAAATTTAATGGTCGAGTTCTTGGTTTGGTTTGATGCTATAAAGTCAAAGGGAAAAATGAACTTCTGGATACAATTTTAGGGTTCACGAGTCATAAATCTTATTCAAAAAATAAAACAATAAATATAACGATACGGGAAATAAATAATAATTCAAAAATTAAAAAATAAACATTCGAAGTGGGATGCAGTGTTTTGCATGCAAACTGTTGTCACCCCTTTGAAGTTTTCAAACGAAATGAAGGGCCATTGGTATGGCTTCAAAAATCAAAATTTGGTTAAAGCATAATGGGGGAATGTCGAAGCTGGGTACTCAAGTGGAAGGATCATAAACGCAACATGGTACCCACTGGGTTCCTAATCGCACATCAAAGTAAGGCGACCAAGCGAATTTACACATGCATAATGAAATCTTAAAGGTCAGACAGTTTTTCGGGCAGATCTATGCTCATCTTCGACCAACTGTGCCCCTGTATTAGATCAGAGGGTTAACTTGCACAAAAGATAGCTAGAATGAACCCCTAGAGTTGAAAAATTCAAATATTGATCTGACGGTCTAGATCTATCTTGAGGGGTGAGTGCGAGACCTATCCATCTGCTAGCCGACCCGCTGGAGGATGGTAGGAACCACACGCCAAACATTCCAACCCACTAGCGCCTTTTGTCAAGCGAGCACGATATTAATGGTAAATGGTAATTTAGTGGCCCTGCTCCTGTCCACCTATCTCCTGCTCCCGTCCATTCTCACTATGCCATGTGTCCCCCCCTTTATGACGTCACTTTACATCATCCAACCATTTCCCCTCCTGCTATAAAATGACACTTTCCCACCTTATATTCCCAAAATTCACTTTCTAGTTCCCGACGGACTCTCTTCCGTTAGTTTCCTGCATAGGACCCCATTCGAGCACCCAGACCACCCAAGACCCTGCTCCCAACATTGTTTTCAACCACATCTACGGAAACTAGGTAACCTATCATCCACAACCACCTGTAATTTTTTCATATGCTCATAAAATGAAGAAGACGACACTTGAAACCTCGAAAAACTGTGAAGTCAAACCCTCTTCTGGCCTCAAAACCCTCATGGACACAAAGGCCCAAATTGTCGACCCAATATGTGCCTACCACCTCGACGACCTCCATTTTGACATGTTTGGGAATCATGTCAGGGGAAAAGACACCTTTCGGGTAGTCGAATTTGGTCTATATTATCAAGTCACGCCTTTTGTACATTATTTCCTGGAATTCGTCTCCTGGTTGACTGAAGCGTACATCGATGAGAAAAACTGCTTTGTTTCTTCCTCTGGAGCTAAAATAATTAAAGTACCTTCAAAATTAATCGAAAAGGCCCTAGTTTACCCCACCTCTCCTGATCAACAATCATTCACTGATGTCACCCTGGTCTATCACTATGTTACCCTTCCAACTAATGAGCAACCGTCCTTCTTGCAAACAATCATGGTCCTGGGCTTACAATCTTTGCCTCTGATCAATAACTTCCCAACCACCCCCTTCGCTGAAACCGTTCAGCCCATCCTATCTTTAATTTCATTTTTATTGGGGGAGGACAATGCCAATATGGCCAACAAAGTTTCCTTGGGATTTCTGCACCAAATGACGCAACTCGGTTTCTTATTCGGCATCCTAGCATATCTATCTGTAGCCACAAGCTTTTAGCTACACCACTTTCCTACCATGTCCTATTTTTGATATTATTCCTTGTTATTCTACTTGTTCGTGTAAACTCACGTCGAGGAGTTTGAGTGTTTGGGTCTTAGTTTGATTAGTCACAACAAACAAAGGAATTCTGTGTTTGATTGGAATGTTTCTGTCTGGAGGAGACCAAACGTTGATGGCTACTCTCAATTCATATAAACTTATATGACCATTGCATATAAGATCATCCACTGTGTCTCTCCACCCAGAATTCTTCCCCAACAAAAGGAGCTTCTCCAACTTAGCAAAGACACTAGGGTGGGGTGTTGGTACCCTTTTGAGAATAATATAGAAATCAAAGTCTATGGGTGTGAGCTTCCTCCTTACCACCTACCTGTGTTCATTTCAATGAGAGTTTTTTCTCTAGAATTCATTAGGCAGAGCCTCAATGTATACTAGCTCCACTTTGTCCCTGCAAAGAAAGGACATATGTTTAAATTAGGGAAGCCCATGGGGCCTTTTGTTGCAAATTCAAGGCAGACCTTCAAGGCAGTTGAGGCCTTACTAAAAAAGATGGAGTTTGACCAGGGAGATATCTGTAATTATGATCCTAAGGGTGTCATTACTCGAAGGAGAGAGAAGACAAAAGCCTCAAATTATGAACATGAGTCTAGCCCTGAAATCGAATGGAAAGCTAATTTTGATTCATGGCCTTTGAATACAGAAATGGAGATTGAGACCCCAATGACCTAGGAAAAAGCACCAAAAAGGACCGTTGACCAAGCTGGAGATACCGAAATGGAGGATGTACATGTAAATAAAAAGGCAAGAAGTCAAGAGTCTGAAGAAGAATATTTTTAGTCCAGGCTAGTGGAAATAGGGTTAGACCAAACAAGTTTCCAAGTGACCTTGGAAGATCCATTCCAGGCTGCTGCCTCATCCTCCTTAGAGGTACTTGTTCTGGGTGACAAAGAGGGTGCTACTGCTACTGAGTCAAGTAGGCCTGCTAGAAAGGTCATTGAAGAAAGAAACAAAAAGGTGAAGGAGGAGATACAACATAAAATGGCATCCCACTTTGTACCCCATCATAACATATTGCTGGCCGCTATGGATTTAGAATGGAATAAAAGGAATTTTTCACTACAACACCCATTGGCACAATATTTGCCTTTAGGTTCCTGGTTCAAAACTTTGGATATTGTTTCGTTGGATCTAGCAAGTGTTCCCTTGCCATATAAAATAAATTTCCAGAAATAGGTTGGAGACATGTTATATAATGATCTTAACAAGAATGCAATGGCTATCAGCGAAGTCGAGAAGTTTCTAGAGAAGGCTATGAATAGGTCGAATAAAGAGAGAGCCAACTCCGGGGATCTTCACATGCAAAATGAGAGTTTCAAGGAGTTGATCGTGAAATTAGGGGTGAATCCAGAGGATAGGATGACAGTTGAAGCCCTCCTTCGTCACTCTCAAAAGGAAATCCACGAGCTAAGGCACAAGATGAAGATGTCGAGATGTGAGCATGTGTAATCTCAAGAGCTTGCTCAGGTTGAAGGAGAAAAAGAGATCCTATCCAAGGAGCTTATTGAAAGGAATAATGAGATAATATCCCTCAAGCAGCAGGTAACAGAGTTGCAAATGAGAATAGACTCTCATATGTGTGTAATGATTGTTCCCGAGGACGCCAAGAACCCCACTAAAAAAATTACTAAGATCCTTACTGAGCTACAACTCTTAGAAGGGGAGTTGAAGAAGATACAAAAGGATTTGGATATTTCCCATGAAAATCTAGCTTAGAAAGAAAAGCAGCTGGAAGCTGCTATGACGAACACCAAGATTATTAGTACGAATATGCAAGAAATAAATCAGGAGGTCATTGAGATGAAAGTAGAAATGAAAGGGAATATGTCTCTGATGCAATCCAGACAGTTGATCTGGGATGAGGTCATCAATGAGATGAGAAACCACTGGGACCACATAACATTGATGAATGAACATAAGATCGTGATCAAGGATTACGAAGGTTTCATCTTATCTGCCAAAGTGGAGGGCGAGAAGAACTCCCAGATCACTAAGAATTTTATTCTGTTTTTTAATGAAAGAGCAATCAATGAGCGAAGGCCTATTGGCATGGTGGATAGAGTTAGTGTCATTATGGAGATATATAAAGTGGTCCAAAAAGAGGAGGCTAGATCCAAATTCAAGGAAGACCTCGAGGTACTGTCAAATGATATGGTTGCCTTTAGTGAGGAGTTCAAAAGGGTTGTCCTAGAAGGATTACCCAACTATTGGGATAAAATGGGGAAGCTGACCCCTTAGGAGAAGTATAGTCAGGGACTCTTCGAGGCCAAAAGCAAGGTAGGTTCGTCCCACGAGAAAACTTCTACCCACAAAGGGAAGATTGTGGTAAATTATCTGAAGAGAGAATTTCAACTGTTCGGAATGGTGAAGAACCTATTTCATCACATGCTAAACTACACCGGCTTGACCAACCTTAAGATCACATATTACTTATTCTTCACGGCTCCTCACCCATCTCCAACATTGTGGAAACAATGTGAGCAATTATTCAATCCTCTTGTTCTTCAAATCATAGTCATTGACGCAACCTCCACCACCAATTTATCGTGCTTGGAGATATTTCTGACTATGTCGATTATGGCATTTTACTTTTCATCTCTTATGTAAATATTTTATTTTAGCCAGTCCGTTAATATTCTGTTAGTAAAATTGTGCCATGGAGAACGTTGAGGTTTTGATATGATTATGCACCATGATGAAATCAAGAAGGAATATTTTTGTAACAAGCTCTCTCTCTAAGGCCCTATAAGAACAATTTTATGAAACTTAACAAGGGTTCCGAATTTTGAAGTCTCTTTTTATTTCCAAAAAAGAGTAGTGATGTGGACTCTTGATAAATGTATGCTTCATGGGAGATCAATACAAAGTTTTTGGTGATTCCAACTCATTTGAGTTTGTAATATGTATTCTTTTCTATGTGTTTCCATATGTGCTCATTATTTTTCTCAAACTGCGTGTAATACTAGCTGTTGGACGTGTTTTCATGAATTTATGGATTCATTCAAATCAAATGTTGATGAATTACGCATGTATGGATGTGAAAACTAGATCCTTAAACATGCTCCATGTATATTTGCATCCCATCAACATCTCCGCCTATACCATTTCGTTCTAAATTCTGATGCACCAGATTCTTAGAGATTTAAGCCCAATGTATGGAGTTTCTCCTCTACTTAGCTCTCCTATCCTACATACTAAAATGGATGATAAGCTACATATTCAAATTATGTTGGCCACTGTGAAGCTAAGATTGACACTCCTGTGAATTAGCATTTACATTAGATTCTTGCATTTCCTCTCTTATGGAAGGTTCTGAATCAATTTCCTTCTAAACTATATTAAAGTTTGAGTATGCTATGAATTTCCACTCAAATATAAAAGCACTCACCAAGATGTCCTAGGAATTGGTCTCTCCTCAACCCAGGAGCCATCTCTAGGAACTACAACATCTTCTGGCACCGTTGTCGGGGACCGAATTAGATTATTTTCCTTGGGTACGACATTTGTACACCCTTTGGTAAGGTTAGAAAAGGGGTGTGGGTTGAAGATCTCTCACCTTGGGGACTCCATTGTTTGAATCTCAGTTTGATCACCCTGTCTTTCAAAATGCCCCATACTCACTCAAATACCTCACCACAAAGAACTCCCTCTGTGCTCGATCCTGAAATAATAATATCTAGGAGGATCTGGAAGGAAATAAATCAAACCACTCTTGTTCTTGTAATATCTTTTCCTGAATGTTGGGTGTGTGTTATATTATTTCCACGAATACCCTATATTAGGTGGGTGGACATAACTATAGTTTTGTGCATGGATTTCACACATGGATTTGGACATGATGGTTTTTTGTCCATGGTATTTCGTAGATCCGGTCAAAGGGAACTATGGTTATGTTCTAATCTAAGGTTAATGGATTGGGGTTTATGGATGCTTCAACATGTATATATATGTATTGTAAAATTGAAAGGAACATAATGAAAAATCAATCTAATAGTCCCGATTTTTTTATCCAGGGGAAAATCTGTGGATATTTGTATTATGTTTTATGCTCTCGCCATTGTTTATTTTCTGTTTTTAGAATTTATATGCAAGTAATTTCTGTATGGGGTTAAAAACTACGTTTGGTATCAAAGTTGTTTTGGCTTCAAGGGGATGCCTTTGCTGCTGAGGGGTTTTTCTCGGGCCTGTGGCAGACCCTGTTCAATGGGAGATTTTACGGGATTGATTCTTGTGGTAAAAGAATATGGCGATCAGTGCAAAGATAGAGATCGAGAAATTTAATGGCTATATTTTTGAGTTGTGGAAACTCAAAATGGAGGATCTGTTGGTGGATAAAGATCAGTGGATTGCGGTAGATCCGGGTACTAAACCAACAACAATATCAGCTGAAGACTAGGCAAAGTTGGATTTGAAGGCAAAGAGCACAATACAATTGTGTGTCTCAGATTCGGTATTGCTAAACGTATTAGGGGAAGCTTCAGCAAAGGCTTTGTGGGAAAAGTTAGGGACTTTGTACCAATACAAGTCTCTGGTGAATAAACTGTTCCTACGAAAAAATTTGTATAACCTGAGGATGAAAAATGGAGACTCAATCACAGAGCATTTGAACGCCTTCGGTAAGTCTATTATTATCTGTTGATATTAAAATTTCATATGAAGGTAAGTGCATCAGTTTGGTGTGTTCTCTACCAGTTTCGTGGGATATTCTAGTTGTTGCAATAGGTAGCAATGCAAATGAATTGTTGTTTGATGAAATAACCTCATCCTTGATGTCGGAGGAGACGAGACGGAAAAATATGGAGGGTCAGAATGGTGATGCCTTGTCTGTATGAGGATGTTCCTAGAATAGAAACAAAAAAAAGTCCTCGAGTGGGAGATCTAAATCTAGAGGGAGATATAAATCTCCAGGAAAACCTGTAAAGGTGTGCTGTAAATGCAGAAAGGAAGGGCACTTCAAAAGGGACTGTAAATATAAATCTCCTGAGAAAGGAAAGGGATTTGATAATGCTCCTTTTACAGAGGTGAAAACCACCTCAGATGAAGGTGGGGATCCGTACTTGGCTTCTTCATCAAGTACACATGTATATCATGAGGCATGGTTGATTGACTCAAGTGCATCCTTTCACTTCACTCCCCATAGAGAGTGGTTCTGCGAGTATGATAAATATGATGGTGGTGATGTCTTCTTAGGGGATAACAAGAAGGCTAGAATCGTTTGTTGTGGAAAAGTCAAGTTGAAGTTGCAATATGGAAGGATTAGAACACTTGTGGGTGTTCTAAATATTCCTACATTGGCTAGAAATCTGATTTCTGTAAGCAAGTTGGATGATACAGGTGTAAAAACAGTGTTCGAGAAAAGATACCTACAACATGGTTTTGGGAGCACTGGTATTGATGCGAGGATTTCAGATTGTAAATCTATACAAGCTTCAGTGTAGCATTGTTATTAATGAGTGCAATGGTTCTGTGGTTTTTGAAAGTGGAACATAAAATCTAGTGGTCTCTGGAGAAAAAACCATGTTATGGCATAAAAGGCTTGGACATATTGGAGAGAAGGACTTTCCAATACTTCATGGTAATGGTATGGTAGAAGTTATGTCTAATTTCTCTTTGGATTTTGATTTCTGTGAAAATTGTGTATATGGGAAGCAGAATGAGGTGAGTTTCCCCTCTGGTGCTAAGAGGGTGAAACATATATTAGAGCTTGCACAATGATGTGTTTGGACCTGTGTTGGTTCCATCACTGGGTAAGTCTGTGTACTATGTATCATTTATATATGAATTCTCAAGGAATACATGGATATATTTCCTCAAGAAGAAATATGAAGTCTTTGACGGGTTTAAAGAATTTAAGGCTCTGGTGGAAAACCAAACAGAGAAGAAGATAAAAATGTCGAGGACAGATAACGGTGGAGAGTTTTGCAAGAAGGAATTTGAAGAGTTCTATAAGAAGTGTGGTATATCACGACATAAGACTACTCCATACACACCTCAACAAAATGGAGTTGCAGAAAGAATGAATAGGACGTTGATGGAAAAGGTAAGAAGCATGCTCAATGGTGTCGGGTTAGGATAGGAATTCTGGGCAGAGGCGATGGAGACTACATGTTACCTGGTCAACAGATCACCTTCATCAACATTGGAGGATAAGACTCCACAAGAGGTATGGACTCGTAAGAAACATTCTCTTTCACATCTGAGGGTATTTGGATGTGATTCATATGTACATGTTTCAAAGGATAAAAGAACAAAGTTGGATAGTAAATCTGAAAGGTGTGTCTTTACTCGGTATAAGGATGGTTTAAAAGGTTATAAACTTTGGAACCCATAAACAAGGAAGGTTGTGTACAACCAAGATGTGGTGTTTAGAGAGGTAAAAGATGCTATTAAACATGAAGTCCTACCAAAGGAACCTGAGAAGATAGAGTTTGAGCTAAAGGAGGAAGAATCAAACTCTACAGTAGAAGAGGAATCAGAAGATGAAGAGCCACAAACTCTAGTTGTGAGAAGATTAGTTAGAGAAAGAAGGAAACCATAAAGGTATAGTCCATCTACGTTTTGTTCAAATTTTTCTTTATTTATTATTGATGATGATCCCAAAACTGTGAGGGAAGTAGTAGATTCAGAGGATGGAAAACTCTGGAAAGAGGCCATGGTTGATGAAATGACATCTTTGCACAAAAAATGAGGCTTGGGATCTGGTGGATTTGCCGGTTGGAAGGAAACCCATTGGCAACAAATGGGTGTTTAAGAAGAAGATGAATGTAGAAGGCAAGGTGGAGAAATACAAGGCTCGATTGGTAGAAAAAGGTTATTCCCAGGTGCCGAGAATTGATTTTGGTGATATTTTTTCTCTTGTTTCCAAGGTATCTTCTATTAGATTACTTTTATCTATTGTTGTTGCTTTTGGTTTTGAGGTAGAACAGATGGATGTGAATACAACATTTCTTCACGGGTATCTAGAAGAAGATATCTACATGAAGCAACCTGAAGGGTTTGCTGTGAAGGGTAAGAAAGAAGTGGTATGAAAATTAATAAAGTCTTTGTATCAGTTAAAATAGTCACCAAGGATGTGGTATTAGAAATTTGATACATTTATACAGGGACTAAGCTTCACTAGAAGAAAAGAAAATCACTATGTGTATTTTAAATTAATTGGTGACTGTGTTATTTATCTATTATCGTATGTGGATGATATGTTGCTGGTTGGAAATGACAAAGAAATTATCCAAGATTTGAAGACACGATTGTCCTTCGAATTCGATATGAAAGATCTTGGCAGAAAAATAGGAAGCTCTGATTAAACCAGAGATGTCAAAACAATACTACAGAGGTTTAATATGCAGGATAGTAAATTGGTAAAGCTTCCTATTCCTATAGGTGTAAATTTATCTGTTGAACAATGTCCCAAGACACAATAAGAGGAAGAGGACATGTCCCGCGTTTTATATGCAAGTGCAATTGGTAGCCTGATGTATGAAATGGTTTATACTAGACCATACATTGCACATGCAGTGGGAGTATTGAGAAGTTTTATGTCAAAACCAGGGAAGGAGCATTGGACAGCAGTGAAGCGAGTTTTCAGGTAGTTGCATGGCACTAATGATTATGGTTTGTGTTGCAAAGGAAGATCAAGATTGGACAGAGTTTTGGACATCCATGGCTTTGTTGATGTAGACTGGGCTGGAGATTTGGATAAGAGAAGATCTACAAGTGGGTATGTGTTTAAACTATTTGGAGGTGCAGTCAGTTGGATGAGTAAGAGACAATATGTAGTGGCACTTTCAACTACAAAGGCAGAATACATGCCAGCCACTTATGCAAGCAAGGAAGAAGTTTGGTTGCAGAGATTGTGTTGAAGTGTGGGTTTAGTACAATGAGCTATAAGGATAGAATGTGACAGCCAAAGTGAAATTTTCTTGGCAAAGAACCCTGCTTATCATTCAAAGACAAAGCACATTGATGTTCAATATCACTTTGTGAGGGATATGGTTGAGGATAAAAAGGTGTTGTTGGTAAAGGTGGACACTTTGAAGAATATTGCAGATGTATTGACAAAGTATGTGAGCACTGAGAAGTTCACTTGGTGTAGAGAAACAATGGCTATTATAGGGATGGACCAATGACTAAGCTCTCCTATGGCCGCCTGTGGAAAGAAAACAACAAGTGGGAGAATGTTGGGTGTGCGTTATATTCTTTCCACGAATACCCTATATTAGGTGGGCGGACCTACCTATGGTTTTGTGCATGGATTTCGCACATGGTTTTGGGCATGATGGTTTTCTGTCCAAGGTATTTTGAAGATCTAGTCAAGGGAATTATGACTATGTTCTAATCTAGGGTTAATGGATTGGGTTTTATGGATGCTTCGGCATGTATATATATGTATTGTAACATTGAAAGGAACATAATGAAAAATCAATCTGGTAGTCCCAATTTTGGGATCCAGGGGAAAATCTCTGTGTATATCTATTTTATGTTTTATGCTCTTGCCATTGTTTATTTTTTGTTTCTAGAATTCGTATGCAGATAATTTCTGTATGGGGTTAAAACCTACACTGAAGCATCCTCTTCCAGCTCTCAGAAAGCTATAATAAATTGTCTCGATTTTCACTCCAGAGTACTAGAATATACTCTAGAAGGTGGTCTACTATTCAACACATCCCTCTCAAGATTCAAGGATGAAGAAGCCTCTGTCAACACTCCTTCATTCTCATTTCATCCCTTCCCTGAAACAAAAGAGGTCAAAGACATCCTTGATAACAGTCCCACACAAAGTGTGAAAAACCTCCCAACTCAGATCCAGTTAGTTATTGCTCAAACAACCCCTCTATGAGGACCTATAACAAACCTATTACCACCTCCTTTGCTCCATATGGTTGTCCCAAGCTTCCTCTTAAACAAGTATTCTCCATTGGACTTGCCTCAACCCTTGAGTGGTATGCCGCAGGACTATCTCAAGCTCTTGCTAAGATTCACAGGAGAAGATGACATTTCAACACAAAGACATATAAAATATTTCTATGCCTTTGCAGAATACCTAAATTTTGAACACCTAGACGTAGTGTTGAGGCTTTTGTCTAGTCTCTAGATGGGGAGGCTAGGAAATTGTTCAAATCTCTACCAGATGCTTCAATTACCACTTGGGAAGAGATGGAAAATTCTTTTATGCAAAAATGGGGGGAGAAGAGAGATCATGGGTATATCCTCACTGGATTCAATGCCATGAAGAATAAACATAATGAAGATGTGTTAGAATTCATAAAAATGTTCAATAAATTGTATAATAGTCTTCCTGCTAAAATCAAACCTCCACAAGAAGCTTCCAAAGTAGTTTTTGTTGGGGATTTTGAACCAGAGTTTGGTTTCACACTTAGGGAGAGGAATTCTCGTACTTTGGACCAGATTCAAATAGATGCTTTAGAGGTTAAAGCAAACTTTACCTCTACTAGGAAGTCGAGAGGAAGAATTGATCATGGAGAAAGGAGGAGAGGAAAATAGGAAGCCAATTCCCCAATCTACGGGAATGAAACCCAAGAGAAGAAATTGGAGGCAATGAATAAATTGATAAGAAACCTATCTAATAAGCTTGTGAAGTTGGAACTAGAAAATAAGAATCCTTCTCGACAAAATCCACAAGCCCTTAATCGAAGGTTTAATCCTCAATACATGATACCTCCCTTGCAAATTTTGCAGAGGGAGAGAAAAGAGCAGTAAGACCACATTCAACCCCCATTGTACCTAGAGGATGATCTAGAAGAATAGATACAAGAAACCAATGAGGTTCAAGAAAATCTATTCTCTCCTTTTTTAGTCTAGAAATACGAAACTGAAGTACATGAGGAAGGAGGGGATGATTTAGATACACCACTGGATGATGGTGAGATTGATGATTACTGTAGGAAGTTTGTTGAATTCATGCAAGCACCATTGCACAAGAAATATGATCTCAGGTCTTCTAGAAAGAGATCTAGAATGCAGGACCAAAATGAAGACCCCTCTCCCCAAAATTCTCCTAAATCACCAGAAAAGGGGAAGAAATCTTTATACTCAGTCTTACCCAAAAATAAGGAGTCCTTAGATCCAATCTCTCATAATTCTGAAGCTTCTAAAGAAGAAAGGTCACCCTCACTGCCCAAACTAGTCCGTGATAAGGAAAAAGAGCTCGCTAAGGTTGTCATAGATGAGAAGAGTCTTGCCACATTTAATCTCCAAAAAGAACTAGAGAAGTTCAAAATATATGTCTAGCTGATTGAATTATTGAAACAACCTACTTATAAGGCTCATGTTTATCAGTTCATGTGTCCATCCACCACGACCCCCCTACACGATAGTTTGAATCTCCAAGACGAAAGGCCTATGATTGTATTTGGACCCCACATTGAAGAACAAGACCCTTCCACTACCCCTTTTTATGTTACCCTGGTAGTACATGACCTTTTGCTACATAACTGCATGCTAGAATCAAGTGATTATCATAAGCTAATTCCTTTAACTGTCATGGAGAAATTAGTGCTGCAAATAACTAGACCATACAAAGATTTGTTTTCCTTAGACTCCAAAAGGGTAAAGTTTCTAGGTATGATTAAAAATTTGGTGGTGAATTTGGCTCAGATTCTTATAAAATGTGTAGTGATGGATATTGTAATGGCTGACATCCCTGAAAGGTTTGGTATGCTCTTTTCCAAGTCATGGGGGTACACGATTGGAGGGTCCATTAAATTGGATTTGACTTATGCTACCATCCTTGTATTCGGTGGATAAGAAATATGACTGTATATAGAATCAAGGTTTGTTAAGACAGTTACAAGAGTTGACTGTTCGAATAAGGCCCCCATGTATGGTAAAGAAAGAGAGTTCTCTTTCTTGCTGTTAGAGGAAGATGATCTAATCCTGGAAGAGACACATGTGCAACCTTTTGTCCAAATAGACCAACAATTACTGGATTGTGATAAGGTGTGGAAGTTATACTTTGATGGTGCTTATTCCAAGGAAGGAAATGGGGCAGGTGTGTTATTGATATCCCCAAAAGGCAGTTTGATTCCTCTCTCTTTTAAATTGGAATTTGAGGCCACCAATAATTTTTCTGAGTACAAAGATTTACTCTTGGTCCTGCAAGTTGCAAAAATATGAACTTTGAGTGCTTGCTTTGTTTGGAGATTCAGAGCTGGTAGTGAAAAAAATCAGAAATCAATGCCAAACCAAGCATCCGAGATTGAAGGCTTACCATAATGAGGTCTAGGATCTAATTGATAACTTTTTCTTAGCCTTCAACATTCAATTCTTGCCTAGAGAAATAAATCGAATGGATGACTCCTTGGCCATAGCTGCTAGCAATTTTAAACCACCTCAAAATCCACTTCTCAGGTATAAGGTTGAATTCATATATAGGCCCTCAATACAAAATAATGTGAGACATTGGCAGGTCTTTGAAGATGAGGAGTAGATCAGACACTTCATGGAAGTCATTGGGGAATTATCAAATTCGGTAATTGACCAAGGGGACGAGAAGATGATAGATGAGAAACAGGCTGATTGGGAAGAAACCATTGCCGGGCACAAGATTTTATAGCTAAAGGGTAACACTATTCCCCTAGGGTTGGTTCCCCATGGAAAGATTTTTTAACTCAAACGATGTAGATTCTAAACCAACCAAACAAGAAGTTGAAGAACAGGTGGAGGATCGAAACTTCGTTTCAGAAAGGGAGCCCCGGATAATCAAATTGGGAAAAGGAATTTCCCACAAGTACTAGCAAAGGTATTTGAACCATTTAGATATTATAGGGATGTGTTTTCTTTGTCGTATGATGATTTAAAAACATTTGATACTAATATTATTCAGCATAAGGTTCCTTTGAAGAGTGGGGTGAAACCATACAAGAAGAAACTTAGACAGATCAATCCTCTTCTACTCCCATCCACTGAGAAGGAAGTAAATAAGTTACTCCAGGACAAAATCATTGTACCCTTGAGATATGCAGATTGGGTGGTGAATTTGGTTCATATTAGGAAAAATAATGGATAGATAAGATTGTGTGTGGACTTCAGGAACCTTAACAAAGCCTCATTAAAAGATAATTACATGTTGCATAAAATGGATTACATATTACAAAAGGTAGTGGGGTCAACTTGGATGTCTATGATGGATGGTTTTTCAGGATACAATTAGGTGGCAATCCATCCTAAAGATCAAAAGAAAACTAAATTCACCACACCCCGGGGGACCTTCATGTATGCCAAAGTGCCATTTGGTCTCATAAATGTAGGAGCCACTTTTCAAAGAAAAATGGATACAGAATTTGTGGGAGAGCAGGATAATTTTGTAGTAATTTACCTGGATGACAATAATTTCTTCTCTAAAATAGATGAGGAGCTTGAACACTTATGACTCACTTTTGAGAAATTCAGAAAGTATGGCTTGTCCCCGAATCCTAAAAAATACCATTTTTCTCTAAGTGAGGGAGATCTATTAGAGAACATAGTAGAAAAATAGGGGGTGAAGATTGATCCTAAGAAGGTGGAAGCCATAAACAACATTCCCCTACCAAGGAATACGAAAGAGGTTCAAGTTTTCTTGGGCATAATTAAATTCTTGAGGAGATTCATACCCAATTATGCCGAGATAGTAAAAGAGATCACATAATTTTTGAAGAAGGAAAATGCAGTAAAATGGAATTCAAGGTCTCGAGAATCCTTCTCCATGATTAAAAGGTCTTTTTAAAAATCTCCCGTGTTGGTTAGCCCATATTATTCAAAACCATTTTACATATTTTCTTTTTCTTCTCCTCATACTGTGGTTGTTGTCTTATTGCAGAAGAATAGTGGAGGACACGAGCAACCAATAACATTATTTAGTCAAGTGTTGCAGGAAGCTAAGCTAAAGTATAACATTTTAGAGAAGCAGGCCTATGCCTTAGTCAAATCCCTAAAGGCTTTTAGAATTTATGTTCTGCAATCTAACATAATTGCTTATGTTCCTACAACAGCCGTGAAAGACATTTTGGTACAAGGAGATAGTGAGGGAAAAAGAGGAAAATGGATTGCTAAAATCCAGGAGTATGACATGGATATCAATCCCACTAAGCTCATCAAAGGGTAGGGGCTAGCTAAAATCCTATTTGAAACAAATTTCCAAGCATTGGGCATAAACTTATTGAATGAAAGAGATGGATATGTCGAAAACATGGGGCAAGAGTAGGTGATGGAAACAACATTCCAAAAAATCCAGATGAAGTATATTGTGTATCGCTGATATAAAGACATTATTCACTATCTACTTTTTCTAAGGTGCCCAATGAACTTTGATAAAGTGAAGTATAGGGTTTTGAGACTACAGGCCCAAAAATTTGTTATATCAAATGGGAAATTGTACTGGAAAGACCCTGTTGGGATTCTGATTTTATGTTTGGTTGAAGATGAAATTCATAAGGTGATGAATGAATTCCACAGATGCATTTGTGGAGGACTATATAGTTGGAAGTATATGACACAAAAAATCCTAAAAGCAGGTTTTCACTGACCAAAACTATTTGGAAAAGTTCATGCTTATGTTCAAGCCTATGAGAAGTGTCAAATGTTCGCAAGAAACATAAACTAGCACCCTTTTCGCTAATCCATGTTTTTGTCAAAGATCCCTTTAGGCAATGAGGTTTAGAATTCATTCAAGAGATACACCCACCCTTCAGTGGCCATCATAGATGGATACTTAAAATTACTGAATACTTCACTAAGTGGGTGGAAGCAATCCCGACTAGAAACAAAACTGATACTATAGTCATTAAATTCTTGGAGGAAAACATCCTTGCCAGGTTTGGTTGTCCAAAAATATTGTAACTAACAATTCTCAGGTGTTTAAGTTAGCAAAATTTATTGATTTTTGTTAGAAGTACAACATTATAGTAGGTCATTCCACCAACTATTAACCATAGGGAAATGGATTAGCTGAGTCTTCAAATAAAAATTTAGTAAGGATATTGAACAAAACAATCACAAAAAACCAAAGAAATTGGGACTCACAATTGAAAATTTCCATATGGGCCAACAATTTTACAACTAAGAGATCCACCGAGAAATATCCTTTTGATTTGGTTTATGGGAGGGCCACAATTTTCCCCATACAGTTCGTTATGCCTGTTGCTAGAATATTACAAGACATTGATGAAGAGCCTAACGCCTTGACTAGAAGAATAAATCAGTTAGTAGAACTCCAAGGGAGTAGAGAGAAGATGAATCATAAATTGATTATTTATCAGGAAAAAATGAAGTCCTTGTTTGATAGAAAGGCAAAAGATAGACATCTCCAACTTCGAGATTTAGTTTTAAGGTGGGATGCTGGGAGGGAAGACAAAGGAAAGGATGGAAATTTGACCCTTTATGGTTTGGGCCTTTCAGGATCATAGAAGAAAAAGGGAACAATACTTTCCTACTGGAAAACTTAGAAGGTGAAGAACTTGAGTTGCCGGTTAATGGCCAATTTCTCAAGTTTTACTTTCAACACTAAAGGTACCACCCTCACTCACTATAAATACCAGTGAGCTATCTGTAAATAACCAATATTGATTTCATTTTTTTGTTATTTCTTTTTGTTTGAGAATTTTTTTTCAATAAAATGACTCCATGCCCAAGGATCAAGGTGCTACGTTGTAGGTTCTCATTGCATTGCATCCAAAACATTGTCCCTAGTTGGAGCCAATGTTGTCACCCCTTCGAATTTTTCAAAGGAAATGAAGGGCCATTGGTATTGTTGGAATTATGATGCATGTGTTGTCCTTGATGGAAACTCACTTGTAGCAGAACAAGTATAAGGTAACTAGATCAATCTACAAGACAGATCAAAGGTGATAGAATGATGGAACATCAATGAATCTACAGGTCAGAGGTGACATAATGATGGAACAGAATAATGGTCAAAGGTTTGATACAGGGAGATTGTTAGTATGTGTTGTCCTTGATAAGATTTGTTCTTTGATGACTGAACTAATTGATAAAAGTATAAACATAATGTAACAAAATGTAGGGCAGTTCAAAGGAATCAGTTCAGAAGTAATATACAATGGAAAATCACATTATAATAGGTCTATTAAGAGGTAACAAAGTAATGGTATAGAAGAACAGGATGATGGAACAAAGGACTACAGATCAAAATCAAGCAATTGAGGATTTTTTTTTTCTTCAGGTATGTTAAGTTGTATACACGGGTTCACTGTACAAAAAGAGCATATACAAGCATGTTCACTATACAAAAAGAGAGTATACATATTCACACACTTTCACAAGAGGAAATTTGTGTATGGGATTGAAAATTAAGGAAATTAAGGTGAAAGAATATCAAGGGTCAATACCATGGTATTAGCCCATAATATTGAGCGGAGTAATGAATATTTGATCCCGTCCAAGAATACCATAGGTTTTAAGTGTCGTTTTGGTCCGAGGTATTAAGAAATGCTAAAACTATATAAGGAGGAGAAGATCAAAGGGCTAAGTGCACAAGTAATGAATATCTTATGAAGAGTTAGATCAAAATAAAATATGCATGTCATGGGTTTCTGATGCTTTTCTTGGTCTGAACTAAGTATGCATCTGAGTGTTTGATGATGGACAAGATCTAATGATGGATCAAGATCATAAGCACTGAAATGAATTATCATTTCATGATCTGATAATGGATAGGCTAGATCTAAGTGCTAACAAATGTTTTTTCCTTTAAATGCTATGGCATGGGTATATATGAAGTCTAGAATAGCTGCGAAGTTATAAGTTATTAGATCTATATGCTGGTTCGCCTTGGTAAAGGCGCGTATACATGCTGGTTCGACATTTCCAAGTAGCGTATACAGAAGAAAAGCATGTGGTTCAGAGATGACTGATCTATCTGATCAATGCTACTATTTTACTACTGTATGTCAATGATGTCTTCATTAGATCTGAAAGTAGAACTGACTGTATAAGGAGATTGAGTCTGATTGATTGATTGATTAAGTAAGAAGGGTGATCTTTACTACTGTCTGTTTAGAACTCTGTAATTTGACAGTAGATATTCAGAATGTTATTTATTGGTATAGTTTATGGTTCAAAAGTTTTATGATTCAGTATCTTTAGAGGTATACGTAGGTTGGGTTAAAGGAAGTAGCGTATACATGCAGGTTAGCTTCATTAAAGTAGCGTATACATTCTGACATATGATTTTTGAGGTTGTAGTTGGTTCTGGTTGTTGATGCAATGTTCTAGGTTCAGATCTGTGTACTGGTTACAGTGATCTGTCTGTTCCAGTTGATTGGTTGAATTTTGATTAAGTGTCGGTTGATTGAGTTTTCAGTGATTGATTGATTCAGTTGTGGTTGATTCAAAAATTGATGATTGGGTGATTCAGTTATGTCATAGGTTTCAGTGATTGCTTAATTCAGAGATTGATGATTGGGTTTCATTTATATCAGAGATTGATGATTGGGTTTTAGTAATTGGTTGATGTAGATGTATTTTTTGGATGTATTGCAGTGGTGATTTATTTTGAGCTTCAATGTTACTGATGGGTCCAGTATGAAAATTTGATGAAACGTGGCCTTCATATTGTATTGTTGTGTACCAAGAGTATCCAGTCTGAAAATTTATGAAATGTGGTCCCTGGAGGATACTAAGGGTTGGAGCCTTCAGTGAGGAAGTTGAAGCTTCCTACTAGTAGTGGTTGGTGATTCGATCAGGGGGTTGGAGCTCCCTTCTAGTAGCAGCTGGAGAACGAGTGAAGATGGTAGGCCGGCGCCTACAAGCCAGTACAAGAGCTAAGGGGTTGTAGCTCCCTTCTAGTAAAAACTGGAGAATGAGAGAAGGTTGTAGCCTTCTGCAGGTATGAGTTTGCACCAGTACAAGATTGTAAACAACTTATTTTTTATATTAAAAATAAGACAGAGACAACAACAGTAGCTGGTTTTTCTCCCACATTGGATTTCCACCTTAAATCTTGGTGTTCATATGTGTTGCTTATGTGTGATTTTATATTATGTTAGTACTTCACATGTTTACTTTTTAATGTTTAATAAAGTATTGATGCACTGATTAAAGATCAACATATGATGAATTAACTGAATCATAAGTTCACTAGATATATGTTGGTTGCCTTAAGAACAATTGCGTGCACACCTGAGTTCCCTTCATCGAAGTAGCATATATAGATCTGATTATGAAATGGAAGAAGTTATTGATTTGTAAATACTGATTCACCCCCTCCTCTCAGTATTGTTCCCAACAGGTATGTCTTTATAAATTAAATTTGTTTAAAGCATAACTTGGGGGGAAATGTCAAAGATGAGTACTCAAGTGGAAGGATTAGAAATGAAATGTGGTACCCATCGAGCTCCTAACCACACATCAAAGCAAGGCGAGCAAGTTGATTTACATAAGAATAATGGTAGGTTAAAGTTCAGATTATTTTTTGGGTAGATCACCATCCATCTCTGACAAATCATGCCCTCAGATAAGATCAGAGTGTTATCTTACACGAAAGATAGCTAGAATGAACCCCCTAGAGTTGAAAATTTCAGATCACGATCTGACGATCCAGATCTATCCTGGGGGATGAGTGGGCCAACCCATTGGTGCCTTTTGTCAAGCGAGCGTGATATTAATGGTAAATGGTAATTCAGTGGCCCCGCTCCTATCCACTTGTCTCCCTCTCTTGTCTAATCTTGTTATGCCACGTGTTCCCCCCTTTATGATGTCACCTCGCATCATCCAACTATTTCCCATCTTGCTATAAAACGACCCTTTCCCGCCTCATATTCCCGAAATTCACTCTCCAGTTCCTGGTGCACACTCTCCCATCAGTTTCCTACTTAGGACCCCGTTCGAGCGCCCATACCACCCATGGACCTGCTCCTAACATCATTTTCAACCACATCTACAGAAACTAGGTAAACTATCATCCATGACCACCTATAATTTTTTCATATGCTCGTAAAATGAAGAAGACAACACCTGAAACCCCTAAAACCTGTGAAGTCAAACCCTCTTCTAGCCTTGAACCTCTCATGGACATAGAGGCCCAAATTTCCGACCCAATCTGTGCCTAACACCTTGCTGACCTTCGTTTTAACCTATTTGGGAATCATGTCAAGGGGGAAGACACCTTCCGGGTAGTCGAATCTAGTCTATAATATCAAGTCACGCCTTCTATACATTATTTCCCCAATTCCATCTCCTGGCTGACCTTAGTGTACATCGACAAGAAAAACTTCTTCGTTTCTTCCTCTAGAGCCAAAATAGTCAAAGTAACTCCAGAATTAATCCAAAAGGCCCTAATTTACCCCACCTCTCCTGAGTTGCATTTGTTCACTGATGTCACCCTAGTCTATCACTATGTTACCCTTCCAAGTGACGAGCATCAATCCTTATTGAAAACGATCCTGGTCTTGGGCTTGAAATCTTTGCTTCTGATCAATAACTTCCCAGAAACCCTCTTTGTCGAACCCATTCAGGCCATCCTATATATAATTTCATGTTTAATGGGGAAGGATGATGCCAATATGGCCGACAAAGTTGCCTTGGGATTTATGCACCAAAGGATGCATCCTGGTTTCTTATTTGACATCCCGACCTATCTTTCTACAACCATAAGATTTCAACTACACTAATTTCCTACCACATCCTATTTATGATATTATTTGTTGTTATTGTAATTGTTCGTGTACACTCACGTCGATGAGTTTGAGTGTTTGGGTCTTCGTGTGATTACTCACAAAAAAAAGAGGAATTCTGTGTTTGATTAGAATGTTTAAGTCAAGAGGAGACCAGATGTTGATGGCTACTCTTAGTTCATATCAAGTTATATGGCCATTGCATATAAAATCATCCACGGTGTCTCTTCACCCATAATTATTACCCAACAAAAATAACTTCTCTAATTTAGCAAAGACACTAGGGTGGGGGACTCGTATATTTTTGAGAATTATACAGAAATCATAGTTTATGGGTGTGAGATTCCTCCTTACCACCTACCCATGTTCATGCCAATGAGAATTTTTGCTCTAGAATTCATTAGGTAGAGCCTGAGTGTAGACCAACTCAACTTCATACTTGCAAAGAAGGACACATGTCCAAATTGGGGAAGCATGTGGGGCCTATTGTTGTAAATTCAAGTTAGTTGATTCCTTACTCAAAACGATGGAGTTTCATTAGGGAGATATATGGCGTTATGATCCTAAGGGTGTCATTTCCGAAGGAGAGAGAAAATAAAATCCTCAACTTATGAACATGAGACCAAGCACAAAACTGTATGAAAAGGTAATTTTGGTTCATGGCCTCTAAATACAGAAATGGATATTGAGACCCTAGTGACCACAAACAAAGTGCCAAAAAGGATTATTGACCAAGTTGTAGATACCAAGATGGAGGAAATACATGTAAATAAAAAGGCAAGAATTCAAGAGTCTAAAGAATAATATTTTAAGACCAACCTAGTGGAAATAGGGCCATACCAACTAGGTTTCCAAGTGACCTTGGAGGATCCATCTCAGGTTGTTGCCTCATCCTCTTCAAAGTTAGTTGTTCTAGCTGCTAAAGAGGGTGCTACTGTTACTGAGTCAAGATGGCCTGCTGGAAAGGTCATTGAAGAAAGAAAGAAGAAGGTGAGGGAAGAGATACAATAGAAAATGGAATCCCACTCTGTACCCTATCATACCATACTACTAGCCACTGGATTTAGAATGGAATCAAATGAAGTTTTCATTGGAAAACCCATTGGCACAATCTTTGCCTTCAGGGTCCCAGTTCAAAACTTTGGATGTCTAGCAAGTTTTCCCTTTCTAGATAAAATAAATTTCCACAAACAGGTTGGAGAAATGTTATATAATGAGCTCAACAAAAATGGAATGACATATCAGCAAATCCGAGAAGTTGCTAGAGATGGTTGCAAATAGGTTGAAGCAAGAGATATCCAACTCTAGGGCTCTTCTCATGCGTAACGAGAGTTTCAAGAAGATGATCATGAAATTGGGGGTGAATCCAGAGGATAAGACGATGGTTGAAGCTCTCCTTCATTATTCTGAAAAGGAAATCCAGGAGCTAAGGCACAATTTGAAGATGTCGGGCAGTGAGCATGTGAAATCTCAAGAGCTTTCTTAGGTTGAAGGAGAAAAAGAGATCCTATCCAAGGAGCTTATTGAAAGGAATACTGAGATAATATCCCTAAAGCAACAAGAAGCAGAGCTAAAAACAAGAATATACTCTCATATATGTGCAAGGATTGTTCAGGAGGACCCTCAAAACCCCACTGAACAAATTACTAAAACCCTTACTGAGCTACAAATCTTGGAAGGGGAGCTGAAGGAGGTACAAAAGGATTTGGATGCTTCCCATGAAAATCTATCTCATAAATAAAAGAAGTTGGAGGATGCTATGATGAATGACGAGATTATTAGTAATAATCTATAGGTAGTAAATCAAGAGGTCACTGAGCTGAAAGAAAAACTGAAAGGGAATATGTCTATTCTATAAGCTAGGAAGCTGGTTTGGGATGAAATAATTGATGAGATGAGAAACAACTGGGAGAACATAACATTGATGAATGAACAGAAGATCGTGATCAAGGATACAAAGGTTTCATCTTATCTGCCAAAGAGGAGGGTGAGAAGAACTCCCAGATCACCAAGAAGTTCATTCGGTTTGTCAATGAAAGGAAAATCAATGATATAAGGCCTATTGACATGGTGATTATAGTTAGTTCTGTTATGGAGATATATAAAGTTGCCCAAAAAGAGGAGGCTAGAGTCAAAGTCGAGGAATACCTCGAAGTAGTGTCAAAGGATGTGGTCACCTTCAGTGAGGAGTCCAAAAGGGTTGTACTAGCAAGATTACCCAACTGTTGTGCTTTTATGGGGGAGATGGACCCTTAGGAGAAGTATAGTCAGAGACTCGTAGAGGCCAAAATCAAGGCAGGTTCGTTCCATGAGAAAACTGCTACCCTCAAAGGGAACATTGTGGTAAATTATTTGAAGAGAAAATTTTAACTATTGTGAATGGTGAAGAACCTCGTTCATCACAAGATAAAATACGCCGGCTTGACCAACCTTAAGATCAAATATCAACGATTCTTCACGGCTCCTCGCCCATCTCCATCATTGTGGAACCGATGTGAGAAATTCGTCAATCCTCCTGTTCTTCAAATCATTGAGGCATCGACGCAACCTCCACCTATGGTCTATAATGCTTGAAGATATTTCTTATCATGTCGATTACGCCATTTTACTTTTCATCCCTTATGTAAATATATTGTTTTAGTCAGTCCATTAGTATTCGGTTAGTACAGTTGTGCCACAAACCACGCAGAGGTTTTGATATGATTATGCACCATGATGAAATCAAGAAGGAATATTTTTGTAATGGGATCTCTCTTTGAGGCCCTATAAGAAAAATTTGATGAAACTTAACAAGGGTTCAAAATTTTGAAGTCTCTTTTTACTTCCAAAAAAGATCATCTATGTGGACTCTTGATAAATGTATGCTTCATGGGAGATTAATACAAAGTTTTTTGGGAATTTCAACTCATATGAGTTTGCAATATGTATTATTTTCTATGTGTTTCCATATGTGTTCAATATTATTCTTAGACTACATGTAATAGTAGTTGCTAGACATGTTTTCATGAATTTATGGATTCTTTTAAATCAAATTTTGATGCATGGCGTCTGCATGAATATGAAAACTAGATCCTTAAACGTGATCCATGTATCTTTGCATCCCACATTAGGGGGATTTTGAGGTCTAAAATGAACCTCCTAAGAAAAGTGTATAATCAAAATAGACTTTATAAGAACCAAGAGGATTCAAGATGACGATGTCAACCATGGGGGATGATTTAGCTTTTTTGGAGTAAAAAAGTAAAAATATTAAAAAATAATAAAATAATAAAACTACTTTTTCAACTTGTATTTTCAACTTAACTACCTAAGGTTTTATTCAAATTTCAAGCCAGAGTACTCATTGGATGCAAAATTTAATTCCTCATCCAAGGAGTACCCATGTTTCATAATTTCGATGGACCCTGCTACACGAAAAATGAGAAATACATGAAAAAACGTGATTGCAATAACGTTTTTTTATGTATTTCTCATTTTTCGTGTAGTAGGGTCCATCGAAGGTATGGAACATGGGTACTCCTTGGATGAGCAATCAAATTTTGCATCGAACAAGTGTTTCCACTCAAAATTTGAGTAAACCCATAGGGATATAAGTTAAAAATACGAGTTGACTCAAATAGTATTTTCTTTTCTCTCTAAAATATGATGATGCAATCTAATATTATTTTATTATTTCCACTATTATTTTATAATTTCCTTAGGAGGCCCATTTTAGACCTTAAAAATCCCCTAATTATCAATATCTCCACCTATTCCATTTCATTCTAAATTCTAATGCACTTGATCCTTATAAATTTAAGCGCAATGTATTGAGTTTCTCCTCTACTTTGTTCCCCTATCATACATACTAAAATGACTAATAAGCTAAAGATTCAAATTGTGTTGGCCACCATGAATTTAAGATTGACACTCCTATGAATTAGCATTTAGATCATATTCTTGCATTTCCTCACTTATGGAAGGTTCTGAATCAATTTCCTTCTAAATCATATTAAAGATTGAGTGTGCTATGAATTTCCAGTCAAATATAAAAGCACTCACGAAGATGTCCTAGGCACTAGTCTCTCCTCAACCCAAGGGATGTCTCTAGGAACTTCAACACAAACCACCCGCCCCCTCGATTCTGCCCAATACCTTGACTTTGCATTGGTATATATAGGTGCATTAAGAACTACATGTAACTGGAAAAAATAAGAAATGTAAGTGAAATAGGCATTGTCAACACAAGTCACTAACCAGTTGCAGAACCAGGGAAGGAAAGTTGACTGAGCGTGTAATTATTATACATATATTTTGATTTGTTTTTATGTAGCTATGTGTATGTGAAGGCGGAAACTACAAATCTTCCTACAGATAAGGTTGTAACAATAGAGTGTAGAGAAACTGATGGTGACAAAGGCTCGTGGAAGCCCTTATGGGCATCCCCAGTCTGAAATAATTGGAGATGCCATGTAGTGTTAACATTATTAGATGCACATTATATAATCCAAGGGTAGTTCCCCATGCATGATAACTCTACTGCAGGTAATAATTTTTTTTTTCAAAGGTTAGAGGATTACCCCTCTACAGAGTAATCAGATATTGTAACAACCCTGGTGAAAAATGCCATGTAATAAAAGTTAATAAAGGAAAAATAAGACTACGATTAAGGGACACTTATTCCAAGTTGAATGTTGGGAAAAAATATCCTAGTGGGCATCATGGACGTTAGGTCCCCATACTACTAGTGTAACCCCTTATTGTTATTAGTACAACCCCCTTATTATGTTGTTGTGCCCATGTAGTCCCCATATTGTTATGATTGTGCCCCATAGAAGCCCACTATTGTTATTATTGTGCCGTTACATTATTATTGTTCTGTCGGCTCCGATTATATTATGACCCCTTAGACTCTTATATATAGAAAGGAGGTCTTGTCATTCGTATCATCCAAGAATTTTTCATTTGTATAATGTAAAGGAGGTTGCCCCCTCGAAGAGGCTTATTTCTAAGGCGTTGATCTATCTTTTCTATCTTTTTGTGAGCTGGTTTCATAACATTTGGTATCAGAGCTTTGGATTCTCTGGTTTCGTTGCTTCAAATAGGTCATTGTGGAATTTTGACTGTAACTTTTTTCTGCGATGTTTCAGAAGATAAAAATAAAAACCATTTGATACGAAATCTCATTGAACCTTGGGTCCGAATTTCAGAGCTTTTATTGCTATATTTTCGGAGATATGATCTGAAGAAGTTAGGGTTTTTGCAAGCTTCAAAATTTCATCTAAAACAGGTCATTGTGGAATTTTCGCTATAATGTTTTCTCTAAGAAGATTCAGAATGTAAAAGAAAAACCCGTTTGAGAAGAAAGTGGTCTGAACCTCGGGTCTGAATTTCAGATCTTGTCTCACTATATTTTACGATATATGATCTGAGGAAGTTAGGGTTTTTGCAGACTCCTGAATTACATCTTCAACAAGTGACCTTGGGAAAATCATCACAAATGCTTCTCTGAGCATCAGATTGAAATTTCGTAAGAATTTACAGAAAGAGGATGGATTGTAGTTTCTTGCTTATATTTTTTATATCCGAAGGTCAAAATAGTGACACGTGGCACTTCATAAAATTTTGATCTTCTGAAAAGGTATATAATCAGGTCATCTTGGGAGATTGTGCATAACTCTTTCTTGGAGATTCCAATTTCGATCAAACTAATGGCATTGAAAGAGGAAGAAGAGGGCGACTGTAGGTTGCGATTTCAGAACTAGAAAATCTAAAATTATAGAGTTATAGTCATTTCAAGACCGAGATCCTAAACTCAAGAAAAGGCAATATGAGGAAGTTTGATGGCAAGGATCCGGTAAATTGGATACTATAGATGAAGCAATATTTTGATCTACATGAGGTGCAACTATTACAAAAGGTACGTATTGCATCTTCATATTTAGAACTGGATCAAGTTTTGTTAAGTTATGGTATGTTCTATGCTTAGATAAGTTTACTTATCTTTCTTATTATTATCAACAGATTAGCAATCACATGTACAGTAAGTAAAATGCAGATAGAACATTAAATGATCGATAGAAAACAAGCCAAGACAAGAGACACAAGATGTGGCAGCTAGGCAGGGACAAACCCCAATATGAGGAAACCCTTTGATCAAATCTTCTTTTATCTTCAGTAATTCAACAGAGAGAAATAGTACAAAAGTCTTATTTAGATTAGCAACAACAAACCCTAGATCAGCAACATCAGCATCAGCGGCATCCGTATCACCAACATCACTGGCATCACCATCATTGGCATCACCGACATCATCGGAATCACCGACATCAACATCATCGACATCACTAATATCAGCATCATCAGCATCACCGACATCATCGGCATCACCGGCATCACCGACATCATCGGCATCACCGGCATCAGCATCATCAACATCACCGGCATCACCAGCATTAGCATCATCAGCATCACCCAGATTTCCAAGGAGAGTCAACTTCACCTACTGTGCAATTCTGAGAGAGAGTCTGATGGTCAATGCTGGTCAAACTTCCGATCTGCAGTTGTAGCCCTAAATTCTGTGTCCTTCCTTCCACACGTGTGAGAGAAGAGTCCCTTTCTACACAGTAGGAGAAGAGCATCTTTTCTACGCAGGAGAGAGAGAGAGATGTGTTGAGATGTGTGTCCAAATGAGGAAAAGACCTCTAGTATTTATATACAAATGTTGATGATGAATAGATGCGTCTGTTGGGCTTCTGAGCCTACATGAGTTGCTGGTCACCCTGATAATTATTCCATAATCTAAATAAATTCATATCTCCATAAATACTTATCGGAATCGGATGATCTTTAGATCAATCCTACACCTCTCGATGAGAGGAATCCAAGAAAAATATAATCAACCATGAATAAGGTGACCCACATGAAGTTTGGCCCTAGTTTCCAATTTTAACACTCCCTCTCAACTAGGGAAAACTTCATCAATAATGTGTCTGTCTGTTGCTACTATTCATCCATCAAATGCGCTGCCTTGTACAACTTGACCCCTGCTCTGCTCTGCCTTGCTTTGCTCTGCTTTGTTCTGCTATGCTCGAACTATGAAGAAGAAGAAAAATAAGAAGTGATCGAGCATGTATCATACCATCCTCCACTGACTCAAATTCAGTCTCAGAGTGTGTACCACTGGTCCTAGACTAGTCCTCAACCGACCCAAAGTCAGTGTCATAGTGGTTACAACTCCTACCACTGGTCCCAGACCACTATCATTGATCCTAGATTAATGAATGTCACCCTAGCATAGGGAGTACGGTAGATACAACGATGCGTCCATCGATACTACTATGGTCCCTATCCTCATTTCCCT
Organism: Pinus tabuliformis; assembly: GCA_031772625.1. NCBI lineage: Eukaryota > Viridiplantae > Streptophyta > Pinopsida > Pinales > Pinaceae > Pinus > Pinus tabuliformis. The sequence continues at coordinate 868,080,467 of CM062818.1, read as the reverse complement.
GCTCATTGATCACATGAGAGGTACTTCCCATGAGTCCCAGACCGCATGGGTAGGATGCCTCGACAGGAGAACTAATCATCCTGTCCACAAGAGAGCGAATCATCCTTTCCAGTGGATGCCATGGAGAACCAATCATCCTAGCCCATAGGAGAGTGAATCATCTTGTTCCATAATTGCCATGGAGAACACATCATCTAGGTGGTGGGCTCCAGTATTGCAGCAATAATGCTGCAACTCCTGGGACTCCCTTCTTTACTTTTATCAACCCGGTAGTTCGTAACAAACTTGGAAGCGACGGTGCTGTATGCACAAGTACTAGCTCTTGCTGCAGCTGTCACTTGGTCAGCTGGCACAAGTCCGCTAGGGGCTTAAGCCAACTTCTATGAGCTCTTATAAGAATATTTTTAACTGATGGATGGAAGCTAACTCAAAGGAAGCTGATCTACTTGCAGAAAGAAACTGAAAGCCAAAAAGTAACATAAACCCTAGCAAACCCTAATTCTACCAGCTACTCCTACTAATGCAAAGGAGAGAATGCAAACTATTAACAGAGATGCCATTACTCCTATGAAGGTAAAATGCATGTGCCTAGGCTACCTCTATCTGAAGAAAACATCTTTTTGTATTTTTGAGTAAGTTATTAGAATTATCATGCATGTGTTTTAACTGGCTTTTTATTGTGCAGGGGTGGATCAAGGAAGAGAAATGCTTGAGAAAGGTTGGGAAGGTTCAGAGAGGGTCTAAGGAGTCCCTAACACTCTTCCGGAGAGTTTCACAAAGTTTGGCTACCCAACAACCACATTTGTGAGCTTCTATAGGAAGTCTGCAGGGGTTCTACAGGATGTTTCAGGGATTTCTACAGGATGTTCAGAAATTCCTACAGGATGTTTTAAAATTGGATTTTGGAGGATGGGTGAGCGAGAGAAGATGCATGAATGGATAGGGAGGTAGGGTAGGGGCCTGAAATGACCCGGGGACTGATGGATGGAGTGATGAGAGGGTGTGGAAAGTTGACTTGACTTAAAGAAGGCTAAGACAATGGAGGAGCAAGAAGGTAGGGTTACGTGAGCAGAAGAACAGTTGTGAGATGAGGATCCTGACTAGGAGATGGAGCAGCTGGCCTGGATGAAGCTTAGGTGGATCAGAGAGAGGTGGAGATGCCCTGCACGGTGTACACTTAACCGAATCAACTAAGTCCTACACACAATCGAAATCTTAGCTAATCTAATCTAACTGTCAATAAAACAAATGAACAACAACTTTATTTATAAAGAGAACCATGTAAAACACTTAAGCAAAGAAACATTTCAAAAGGTCTGAACGCATGACTAACTTCTACAAAGGAAAACATTACACCAAAGGTTGCATGGTCAAGCAAACTAGTGTTTTTGTTGGGCAACACTGTTTCTGCAATTCCAGCCCCTGATCCAATAAGGGAGAGGTGAAACTGAGAGTGTGGACAACCCTTTTTCTTGGAGCTTTATCTGTTATTATCCTACCAATCTATTCTACACATCTGAAGCAATCCTATTTATCAACAGTGACCTATTTAACCAACACAACTAAATCTTGCTCAACATAAACACGTTTCAAATGCATAAAAGGAAAATCACGATGCATAAAGAAAAGATAACAATACAAAGAAGGAGGCCCTAGGCTCTCAGGTTGGGCCCAACCCTGAGAGCTATGGCTCCTATAGAAAACTCAGAGCTGATATCAAATCTGACTGCTTCTCATTATCAAAAAATAATCATAAGTCAAGAGTTATGCCAACAATGGCTACAAGAGAACAAAATGGAGCTAGCAGCACTGTAGTGCAAGGTATGCAAGGGTTTCCAAAAGTCCCTCACGAAGGCTGAGGCCTTAACATTTATACACCATGAGGCCCTAGCTGGCCTCCTACATCTATGGGACTTGGCTGCCCAAACTGTGAGTGAACAACTCCTTCCAAAAATCCGTTTGGCTGCCTTCTAGATCCGGTTTTGGTGGCCTTTGGAGCTTGGAGTTGGGGGTGAAGATCCCGAGGGAAGCTATTTAATGCCATATACAACCTCCCTACGAATCCTCAACCCAAGTTTGGTTGTCTCCTAGCCCATGACTCCTCGGTTTTGCTCCAACATATGTCAAAAAACCTGAAATAAGCATGTGTTAGCCACCTAGGAAGTGTGACTACCCTTATTCGTACAAATGACATAAACATACTAAAAAAATAATGCATAAGTTATGAAAAATGAAGGATTGAACAAGGATAATTAGGCCAAATGAGCCCAAAATGTTACCAAATTTGGGTCTCATCATCACCCCCCTGCTAAAATGATTGCTCATCCCTGAGCAACTAGTCCAGCTCCTCGTCTTTCATTGCTTTAATCGCCACTCTCACATCCCAGGCTTCTGAAGTAGTATCCTCCTCACTGTCATGGAACCCGACCTTCCTTTCCACCTCTTCCCACTGCTTATGCTCTTCTTTTTCTGTGCTTCCTTCTACCAATCCCAAAAGCAAAGGTGGGCTTAGTTTGAGGCCGATCCAGCTGGCCTGGAGGTTCTGCATGGACTTCTTGTAGAGAGGCACCCGTGCCAGGGCCTCCCTCATTCTAGTTGGAGTGTGATATTCCCTGATTTTGAGGCTATGGGACAATGTGTTCCACCTACGGGTGCAAGCATGAACACAATTTTCTCCTAATAATCGCTCCATATCCTCGAAGTGTGCTATAGGCTGAGCCTGTTGATCCATGTATTTTAATAAAGCCTGAGAGTTGGTTGCTAGGTGCTGGTGGGCTGATATCAATGTGATGGGGTCCCCTGGGTCTGCTCTAATCAGCAGTGGTTTATGTAACTCTTGGTTCATAACATCTTTGACCTCTGCCGCTCTCTTTTCTTCGTGGTTTAACCATGAGGTTAGTGCCATCAGCTGCATATCTCCCACGACTGTGTTGGGGTCCCATGAAGTTACATTTGGAAGGGCCAAATTATGGAGGTAGAACTCTGATAGCTTGGCCTTGTCCTCCGTTGAACTGCTGTTACATAAATCTGTGAACTGCTAGGGGTTTTGGATTTGGGAGATACCCCTCTGTGCCAATGCATTAATTTGGAATTGTAGCCACTAGTCCCGTAGGTATAGGCCATAAGATTTGGCCGACTACCTACATTGCAGAGCATCCATAGCCCAACTGGCCATGCAGGCCAGTTGTGCCTCCTTTTCTTGCACCTGCTATTTTAGAGCTTGTATCTCTATGTTTGCTTGCAATTCTCTTTCCTGTAGTTGTTGGTTTAGTTCCTCAAGATTAGCTTGCATTCCTTCTTTTCCTTGAGGTTCTGCTGTGGTGTCCTCTGATGTTGTGCCCCTTTCTTTCCTCTGTCCTTGTAGCTGTAGTTTGAGCTTCTCATTCTCTTCCTGTAGAAATACTCGCTGGCAGTTTCCCACATGTTTTGCCATAGCCAATTCTCTTCTTGCCTCCTTGAGTTGTTCCTCCAAGGGGCCTATATCTTCTACTCCTTTAGACTTAGCTATTCTCATCCATGTGTGGGTCCTCACTCTTTCTTCCTCCAGTGCAAAGAAAAGTGGCACTGTGAATTTCTGTGGAATGATTTTCCCGGCCTCCAAAAAGTTATAATAAGAGCCCAAGCTGGGCTGGGGGCTAGGTTCCATAATGTGCTCTACCTCTTCTTCCCTTTGTGGTGATTTGGCTGCCTCCCCCTCCATTCTTTTGGTCTCCTTGAGCCTGGCCAATGTTTCCTGTAGAATGGCTTCAGCATCCTGTAGAGGGGTTTTTGAAGCTAACCTTTCCATTCTCTCCCTCCAGGTAGTTGTCTTCGGGCTCCCCCGCTCATAAGTGACTGATACTTTGGAGGGGGACTTCTCCTTTGGCGAGGTAGGGGTGTCTTCAATGGTAATTGGGTCTTTGGATGGAGGTTGGGGCCTGCCGGTTTTAATTCTTACACTTCTCCTTGCTTTGAAATACAGAGGAGTCTCCCTCTTTCGTTTTTCCTTTGGCTTGGGAGAGGTACTTAGGGTGGCCAGCACAGCTGCTGCCTCCCTAGCAAGAATTTCGGCTGTTTTCTCCTTCTTTTTTCCTTTCTCAGGACTTCCTGTAGAAAGCCCTGTAGTGGTTGATTTCTGGCTTCCTGTAGAAGCCGTTTTTAACCTTCCTGTAGAAACAGACGGCACCGTTTTAGCCTGCTTGGCTGAGGGTGCTTTTTCTTTTAACTTGGCTGAGGCTGCCTTAGAGGTGCCCTCACTGACGTGGACTTTTTCAGTCCTTTCCACCCTGCTCTGTAGTCTTTTCTCCCTGGGTGTTGGTGTGGTTTTGTCACCCCTTGTTTTGGCAGCTTGGTTTTTCTCTTGTTTTCCCTTCTGTTCTTTCTTTGGTGTTTTGCCCGGGGTTTCTTGGCCTTTACCTTTCTTCTCTGCTTGAGTGTGTTCCTTCTCCTCGCTGCTGGAGGAGGTGAGCTCCTCAGCCAAAATTCGGATGTCATCATCCTTAGTCAGATTTCGAAAAGTTTCCCAGGAGAGAGGGACGGTGTACATGTGGAGTGCATCTTCCACGAGGAGCTTGATGAGCCCATGATGGGCTATCTGGTCTGGCATTCCCTCTCTCAGTTTGGTGGCACACTCAGTCATGGATTGCAGGAGGAAGTAAGGAATGCTCAACTTTTGCTCTGAGGGTAGGTCCATTTGGTGCCTGAGTTCTGTGAGCAACCGGAAATGATAGCCATACACGATGCTAAATCGCCCTTCACACGTAATATACTTCATAATCTGGAGGCTGACCTCACTCCAGAACGGCTGTAGGCTGGTTCTTTGAACTCCATTCTTGTCCTCTGAGAATTGTTCCTCTGGCAAGAAGAACTCCTTCTTAGCTTTCTGACCCAGTTTTCTCTCCTCCTTATCCCAGGGTACCCCCATCGGTAGATCAGTTACTCTGCTAATGAACTGTGGGGTGAGTTTGAGGGTCAATCCTCTGAAGTTGACAACGGCCAATGTCTTTGACTTTGGCTTCAAGGACCGTAGGAATTCTTCTGCAACCTCGTCATCGTGACCTTGAAGCTTGTCACAGAATGACATCCATTGTGCATGGGAAAACAAGTCCACCACCTCAGGGGTTTCCCGTAACTTCTTTGAGTCTGTAGGCTCTTTTCTAATGAACCCTCCCGGCATGGTAAAAACTTGCTTTGTTGTCCTGAGCTTGCCTACTCGTATACAGAAGTAGATCTTCGGGATTTTCTTAGACAGAGCGCAGAGCTATGTCTCTGTTATGCACACAGTTTCATAAAATTCACAACTTTCTACGGGTGAGCCTTAACAATGGCTCAATTATAAATCAAACCCCGGAGAAAATCCTGCATACATACTACGATGACAATTCTCATGCAGCGATAAGGAAACACTTGTAAATTCATGCACAGACTTTAATTCACGGTTTCCTGCCCCTTCAACACGTCGACTTCACCACCTTTCGAATCAATTGCATGGGAGAACTATGTTCAGGCTTACCTCATTCTAGAATTGCCACCTTCGACGTGAACAGTCCAAATTCCTCCGTAATGTTGGGCTTCCTGTAGCGCAGCTTCCTGTAGGAGTCGTGCATGGATTCTGGGGAGCGCTTCAGTGGTTCTGGACCTTCTGTGCAGCAACAGGACGTTGGAACAGGCCGAGAACTCGGGTTAACAGCCTTCAGAGAATTTAGGATGCGTACTCGGCTGCAAAACAGTTGAGAATAAATGACTGCAGTGCGCCATAAGTGATTCAGCTGGCTGATTTGAATTTCTGCGGAATTTGTGGCGTGGGGGTGAGCTATCCCCGTCTGCCTGTTGGTCGACATCACCGCTATCATTCCGCTGCATGTATGCCTGACCGCTTAATCCTTCCCTTTATATCTACCGTCGCCATTCCTGTTAGATTGCCGCTTCTCTCCGATTGAACGCTTCCCACGTGTCCATTTCCTGTCTTTTCGACATAACCAAAGCCTTTCAGATCTGACGAGGCCATCGGACTGGTTGTGGTGGCCAGTTCAATGGCTACCCGACTTGTTCAATCCGTTCATTTCCATAGTTACGCAAATTTTAGAGTATAGCTTATGTAATTTGACGAAACAGGGTGAGGCACTTACCTGTGCGACCGTGGACGTGATTTTTCTCAGGCTTCAGGACGAGGGATGAAGGATCCGCTTGCTGCTGCTTCGTGCACAGGCACGAGAGCTCCTCTTCATTGACTGCTGCTGGTTGTGAGACCGGTTTCCTGGCTGTGAATGTTGCATGCGCCGGCTTCATGAGTTGCAGGTTCCTTCATGGTGTGTGCTCTAGCCGGATCAACTGCTACAGGATTCCTGTAGGACATCCTGTAGCCGTTTCTCCTCCTGGGGTGCATGCCGAAATAATGGAGTCACGTTCACAGGTGCAGGGTCCTTAGATTGCCTTGACAGGTAAAGCGTTGAGCCTCTGCATGCTTTATTTCCCACTTAAAAATATTTTTTCTGAGAAACCAACGTTCTGGTATGACTGTGCAGGTATTTCAATCATATGGCAGCAATGGTGGTGAAAGGAGGCGACAACAGTGGGGGATGGAGAAGAAAAAGTGGTTGCATGCCTCCTCATCGGACTTCGAGCTTCAAATTCTTCTTCATAGTTGGTCCTGGCCCGTCCAAAGGTTCTACAGGATGTTTCCTATAGAAATACAGAACTTCCTGTAGAAAGTCTTGTAGCCTCCTGTAGAAGGCTAAATTATGACCAGATTGCGCCCAAACCTTGGAAGATATGAGTGTTTATGGAGGGAGTGCTTGTGAGGTCGCCCGGTAGCATGGTAGGGACCCTTGTCCTTGAGTTGATAGGCCTCATTTTTGCATGGAATACTTGCAACCTGCATCAATTTTCAAAGATTAAGCCTGTTTTTCTGTTTCTGCCTCCTTATTTTTTCTTTTCTTTTTTCTTCTTCTTTTTCTCCTCCTTTTTTTTTTTTTTTTTTTAAGAGACAACAGGGGCGTCTCAATGAGGTTTTCACCACTACTATCTACCTTGGGCGCCTCAGAGAGGTTTTCACCCCTACCATCTGCCTTGGGTGCCTCAGAAAGGTTTTCACCCAAGGATCCTTTTTTATTATATATATATATAGATATATATATATATATAGATATAGATATAGATATAGATATATATATATAGATATATATATATATATATATATATATATATATATATATATATATTGTCTTTATGATGGTTAGGGTATGCCCAAAATAGAGGCAGAACCCTTCTCTATGACCAGCATTGATTTTTCCACAGTTTTGATGAACTCTTGCCTCGAAAGAGGTTTCCTGTAGATCTTTAGTCGATGCCCATTGACGAGCATGGGGATGGCCTCCTCATCAATGGTCCGAATAAGGACAGAACCATTGTCAATACATTTCTCCACTGCATATGGTCCTAGCCATCTTTTTTTCAGCTTCCCCTTGAAATCCTTATGTCTGGAATCATACAACAGCACCCAATTTCCCGGTTGGAATTGTTTGTCATTGAGGTGCCGGTCATGCCATATCTTCCTCTGAAGTTGAACCACTTATGAGTGGAGAAGTGCTTGCATTCGGTGTTCATCTAGCCCATTCAGCTGCAATAACCTTTCTTGTTGGGCATGGCTGAGATCTAGGTCCAGCTGAGCTGCCATCCTCAATGTGTTGTACTTGAACTCAATTGACAGCAAAGCTCTCTTCCCATAGACCAGCTCATAAGGTGTGAAGCCGGTTGTGGTCTTCCAAGTGGTGTTGTAAGCCCAAGTGGCCTCAACTAGGCGATCTGCCCAATCCTTTCTGCTGCCGCTCACCACCTTAGTCAAAATCCCTTCTAATGCTCTATTGGTGACTTCCACCTGCCCATTTACTTGAGGATGATAGGGGGTGGAAGTCCTATGCTTGATCGTGTGATGAGCGAGCAAGTTTTCAATTAAGTTGGAGGTGAACTGGCTTCCTTGATCAGTGACTAACTCTCTTGGGTAGCCAAATTTGTAGAAGATGTTTTCTCTTAAAACTCAGCCACCTTTTCTTATGTCGCTGCTTTGATTTCCTTGGTTTCCGCCCACTTTGTCAGATAGTCTGTGCACACAATGATGTAAGACCTTTGCCTTGAAGGAGGATTGATAGGACCCACAAAATCCATACCCCACTTCTCAAATGGTTCAAGAGTCACTTGAGGTTGGTGAGGCATTTCGTCCCTTGGATTCAGCTTCCCCATCCTTTGGCATTGGTCACATTGGCTGATGTATCTTTTGACATCTTGATGAAGCGCGGGCCAATAGTAGCCTGCCTGTAGAATTTTGAAGGCAGTCCTCTTGGCTGCAAAATGTCCTCCACAAGGCCCATCATGATAGGTTAGGAGGATGTCAAAGACTTCCTCCTCCTTTACACAACGCCTTAATATCTGATCGGGGCCAAGTTTGAACAGATTGCCCCCGATCCAAGTGAATGAGGCACTTTTCCTCACAATTCTACTCTTCTCTTTTGAGGATAGATGTGGAGGGAACTGTGTTGAGACCAGGTAGTTTGCTATATCAGCAAACCATGGAGAGAGTACTGAGATAGCAAACAGATGTTCATCTGGCATCTGGTCATCCACTGTTCCATCTTCACCTACAGGTAAATCCAATCTAGACAAGAAGTCAACAACAACATTTTCTTTACCTGGTTTGTCAACGATAGTCAAATCAAACTGCTGCAACAAAAGTAACCATCTAATAATACGAGCATTCACATCCGGTTTATTCATTAAATATCTAATTGCAGCATGATCAATATGTACAAATGTTTGATAGCCAGTGATGTAGTGTCAGAACTTGTTCAGGGCATGGACCATGGCTAAGAACTCTTTCTCAGTTACAGTATAATTCATTTCTGCCTTGGATAAGTTTTTGCTGACAAAGTATATGGCATATGGGAGTTTTTGTTCAACCTGTCCTAAGGCTACCCCTATGGCTTTGTTCGAGGCATCAATGTGGATGTGGAAAGGTAGGGCCCTGTTTGGACCTCTCAATATCGGGGCGGACACCAACTTATCCTTTAATTCATTTAGAGCCCTTTGACAGTCATCCGTCCATTTGAACTCAACATCTTTTGCTAAGAGGCCAAATAGTGGCGAGGCTAGCTTACTAAAGTCTTTAATGAATCTTCTATAATATCTTGCTAAGCCTAAGAAACTTCAAACATCTCTTACCTTCTGAGGAGGTGGAACCTTTTTTATGAGAGCAATTTTATGAGGATCCACCTGCAATCCTTGGTGAGAAATGGTATGTCCTAGCACGGTCCCTTCAGTCATCAGGAATTCACATTTTTCAGGACTAAGGGATAAGTTCATCTCAATGCACTTGGTTAGAACTTTTCCCAGATTGGACAATGCTTCCTGGAAGTTGGACCCATAAGGAGTGAAGTCATCCATATAGATTTCCACCGAATCATGGACCAGCTCAGAAAAGATGCTCAATACTGCTCTTTGGAAAGTGGCAGGAGCATTGCATAGCCCAAAGGGAAGGACTCGGTAAGCAAAGGTACCCCAAGGACAAGTGAAGGTGGTCTTATCTTGGTCTTCCCGGCTGATTTGATATGGTTATACCCACTGAACCCATCTAAGAAAGAGAAAAACTTCTTTCCCGCCAGTCCATCCAACACTTGATCTATGAAAGGCAGAGGGAAGTGGTCTTTCTTGGTGGCTTTATTCAGTTCGCAGTAGTCCACACAGATTCTCCACTTTCCATTTTTCTTGGGTACCAACACCAGAGGGGACACCCACTCGCTATCCGAGATGGGGTAGATGAATCCTGCATCCAGAAATTTTTGCAATTCTTCTTTGACAATGTCCTTAAGGGCTGGATTCATTCTCCTCTGAGGTTGCCTGACCGGTTTACAATCTTCTTTAATGTAGATGTGATGGGTATAGACCGAAGGATGGAATCCTTTCATTTCCTTATAGCTCCAAGCAAAAGCATCTAGATGACTAGCCAGCAGACTATACAGCTCCTTTTCTTGGGAAGTAGATAGGGAGGAGATGATCTTTAACGTTCTCTCGGGGCCAAAATCCACATTTTTAACTCTGGGAGAGATTGGATCAGTCACACAAAGGTCCACTAAGGTGCTGGCTTGAGTATCCTCCACCAATTTCTCTAAGGACAATGCATTGGGAGGCTGATTCTGAATCAAGGTCTCAATCAAATCATCCTTGGTTTGAGGACCTCCCCTGGTGGTTTCTAAGGTGCACAAGGGTGCAGAGTACACCTCATCCTCTTCTCCTTCTTCCAACCAAAGTGGTAAGTCATTCTCTAATAGAGGTTGGGCAGAAGGGTATAGGACTAGGTTCTTGGACATAGGACCATTTTTGATGGTCATGTTTCCTGCTCGGTAGCTTATGTAAGCATCCGCAGTGGCTAACCAAGGCCTTCCCAAAATAAGGGGGTATCCAGTAAGCTTTGCCTTTTGTTGAAGAACCAAGAAGTCCGCAGGATACTCCCAAGAGTCAACAGAGACCAAGACATCCTCCACAATCCCTTCGGGAGTCACGGTGGAGCGATCTGCCAACTGCAGGACCGTCGAGGTCTTCCTTAAGGAACCTTGAAGGTTGAGTTTGAGCATGGTATCCCTGGTCATCACATTAATGGCAGCCCCTAAATCAATCAAAGTGTGGGGTATGATGGTGCCATTGATGTGGACATCAACTACAGTACTCCCAGGATCCGAATACTTTGGACAGATTACTTGCCTCAACATAAGATCAGACAGTTGTCCTATGACATTGATGGTTGAGGCATCTCTTTTTCGCCTGCCTAGGTGCCTGAAACACTTTTCCTTAACCAATTTGTTGTATATCGATACATCTTTGATGGCTTGGAGAAGTGGTATTTTCACACACTGCTGTTTGAGTTCTCCCAGAAGCTCATTTTCTTCTGGGTCGGGTTGTGTGGTTACTGTTAGTCTCTCAGGAAAGGGTGGAATGGCCTTGGGTTCACTTTCCTGTTTATCTTCCTCGTCCTCTGGGGGAGGAGGTTGGCGATCCGGAAGTGTCACATGGAATAAGTCGATCTTGCGGACAAGATAGACCTTCCTAGAATCTAAAGAAGACCTAGTGACAAGCAAGCCAATCACAAACTATCTTTCTCTAAATATTCTTTTATAAACAAAGGCAAAAAAGTGTTTTAGGCCTACCTTGGGTCCAATGCAAGTTTGTGGAAGTCTCGCTCCTTCAATCCAAATGAGCTCTCTTGTGGCGAATCTGCAAACACAAACAAGCAAACAAATTAAATAGAACCTGAAAAGCCAATATCATAAAACATATTTAACATGAAAGTCAAGGAATTCATTAAACAAATGACATGAGACAATTTGTTGAGAAAAATGAATCTGATTGTATTAATTCAAATTAAAGAAGAACTTTACAACCTGTGCCTTGACGCTGTACAATCTCCTCCCAGGGTCCAGCAAGAAGTCTCCTCTACTTTGACAAGTTTCACTCTCTTCCCAATGAAGCCAAAAATGTATGTGATCTCTCCTCTCAAGCTTAACTAGGAAGTCTTAATTCCACCAACATTTACCCTTAAAAATGTTCAACTTCTAACCTCCCTAGCAACCAGCCCAATGCCTTAATTTATAGTGCAATGAGGGAAGTTACTAGGTCATCCTTCAAAGGGATAAAGCCCTCCTTCAAAGGGATATCTCCTCTCATCAAGGGATTAGCTCCTTCTCTTTTGGGATGCATGAACCACCTAAGAGCGGCCAATCCACGTCAAAATTCCTTCTAGAATCATCTAGAATTAACCCAAAGTGAGTTTTTTAGAATAAACTTGTGCCTTTTTGACTTTCACAGGGGTCCGCACCCACTCCTTTAAGGACAGAGCGGGAAGGTCTGCAGTTTTTGTAAACAGGAGGTGCGGGACCGCAGGCAACAGTGAGAGAAAGTGCGGAACCAAAGCTTTGTTGATTTTCAATGTCTTTCTCTCATTTTCAAAGCTTGACTTGAAGAGCTGAGGTCTGAGACTTGCTTAGGAGGACAGTACAAGTGATGATAGACCCATACTGACTGCAAATAATCATGGTGACGATATTTTTGTGTAACAGATTGCCCCCTAAAGTGCGAAGTCTGTAGTAGATGAGGATTTCATTTATCATTTAGGAAGAGTGAAGTACTTTATCATTTCGAGGATCATCTTGTGGAGAGCCCGGTTGGAACCTGTAAAAACATTCAATGCAAGATATATATATATATATATATATGAGATCATATCATCGTTGAGGTAGGCATTCCCATACTCAGATCAAAACTGACTAGAAAACTAACTACTGCTCTGATACAGGAATGATCTTGTAAGACATCACAAGCATAGACTCATGTGGACACAGTATGGACGCAGCGATCTGTTTATGAATAGTCCATTATATAATGAATACAAAATTCCTCTCAGCCTGGATTGCAGAAACTAGATCCAGGGTCTTCATCTCTACTTCCCGAAACAATACGATTCTATCCATGCGAATGAATGTGTTGATGTCGAACATGGTAGAAACCACTTGATTACCAGTCAATGATGTAAACTGTTAACAAGTGTGAGAGAAACCACCAGTGATGTCAATGGCTCTCAAAGTACTTAGTACAATCCATGAGATGTGAATAAATGTGTTGATGTCGAACATGTCATGGAATCCTTTGATCGAAGGTCAATGATGCAACATGTCGTCAAAGGCGAGAAACCTGCCATTGAGGCATGCAGATCCCAAGGTACTGACGATTTCTAGATCATGTTTCTAGATAATGAGCTGAAGTCGATAGGAAGTGATCCGTCGCAGGCAAGCCCACAACACGAAATCATAGATCAAGTTGAAGAAATTTAGTTGCAAGGACTGACTCAGGGATGGTCAAGATGGATGACATATATTTTGCAGATGAATGGATTATTGGCAGTGACCTCTTGAACACATAATGACACAACAGATGGTTTGGTGACAATTGACCCAAAGTTAATACCCAGAAACTAGCTGAAGACTTTCAATGTGGTTTGATCAACTGTTAGGCCAAGGATTTCCCAACCCAGGTGAATAAAAGTGTTGTGTTCAAGAGTGGTTACAAAGTATGACAACTAGGCTCATTTTTCTCTCTTTTCCCCCACCATTTCTGGCAAGTACCTCTTTATTTTTGACAAGCTTGAGGAGGATAACATTTGCTTTATTATAAGCTCATCCTTCGGATGAGTCCAACTTAGTTTAAATTCAAACCCTAAGAAGGAGTGGTTCATTCCTGTTTGTAATTAAATAGGTCCTTTACTGTGAAATTTTAACGAGTCCAGTATAGGAGAAACTCAGCATTTTTCAATTTTAGAGAGTCTGAAAAAACTTAAGAAGACTCCAGGGTTGACCTTTTTCGTAAATTTGTGTCTCCCAAGCCCGAAAAAGTATAAAATAATACTTGAGAGAACCCCTTGATCTTTACGACCAAGGAGTACTTTTCGTAATTAGTGCCCTTGATCTGAAAAAGTAAAAAAGCGATCAACGACACATCGTTTTATAACCAATATCGAATTTGAAATGACAAAAATCCGGCAATCTTTTCATGTTTTTACGGTCAGAAAAGAGTTTTAAGTGGACCGTCTTTTAGTTCCGTTTTAACGAGTTTAAAAGAAAAACTCGGCGATATTTTCATGTTTTAGGAGTCAGAAAAGAGCTTAAAGGTGACTCTAAATGTTTTTTCGTCGAAAATGATAGATCTCGCCTGAATAATTCGTTATCCTGAAAAAAAATGCAAACATTAATCATACCTGTTTGAAATGGATAAAAATGCTGCAAAAATTACCTTTCCAAAGTGAAACATAAACAAATTTTCAATTTATTTACTCAAAAAACTTATAAAAAGGGCTTTCGTCGATTCATTTTTACCGTTTGAGTTTTGGGTGAGAAAATATTGCTTTTGTCCAGAAACTTCCTGTGAAGAGATCGGAAAATTCAACCGTCGGAATCAAACGCCGTCTTCTCCAGGTAATCCACATCATCCTACTCTTCATTTTTAACCGTTTCATTTTTTGTTTTAGGCTTTCATTTCATTTTTTGGATGGTTTTTAGGCTAAAAACCCGTGCGCGGGGGCCCGCAGGCGTAACACTGGCAGCCCGCGGACCCCAACTTTTTCTCAATGGGGAAAAAGTCAGGGGTCCACACCTTCCATGTAGGCAAGGTGCGGACCCACACATAGTCTCTAACCCAGAGGGTGCGGTCCCCGCAGCAAGGGTTTTTAACCCAAAAAATTTTCAAATTTGGCCCAAACAAATTAATTTCTAGCATTCTAATTTGTCTTTTTACTGGATGCAGAGAGTACATCATGCTAGATTGGCGTGAACGAGAGCATGAGGACGTGGATCTTGCCGCGTTGAATCACCAACCTTCGATCGATGCATTGAAGGCATGCGGCTTGTACAAATTCTGGGCCATACCTGGCATGAGGGCCCAGGTGGATTTCTTATAGTGGCTGGTTGACAGATGGAGCATACAGGACCAGTGCTTCTTCATTGGTGGCCACCAGCTCGAAATCGAGCCGACAGACATATATTTCTTGACTGGTTTGCCTAAGAGAGGCGAAGACTTGACTCTATTCGGGACTAGGCCAGGTGGCCAGTCTGTCGATAGCCTCCGGCTAGAGTTCTGCAACAGTCAGGCTAGAGACAAAGGGATGGACATTAAAACCATATCCCTTCCTGAACTCATGGTGATTGCGTTTACTGTCACCAGACTTTGCCGGAGTGCCGCATTACATATTGCCACCGGATCCTAGATGCGGATGGCAGTTGACTGCTTTCGAGGCACCATCTTCAACTGGTGCGATGCTGTGTTGGCCAATGTGAAAGGCCAACTGACCAGAGCCAAGAACGGACAACTAAAGACCTTTGGTTATGGGGCTTTCATTGTGAGCTTTGGTCTGGAGAGGGTTCCCATGTTGATCCCGCAGCACCTTACTGTTGGAGCTGGGCTTCCTCGAGAGCCCAAACTGATGCGATGGGTCGCAGTTATGGCTCGTCAACCGGACGAGGGGACAGAGGTTGTTCAATTCAAACCTGAGTATTTCCAATGGTTGGAAAACTAGGTTTTTTCTATTCAAGACTTCCCTTACGCTGGGGTAGATTTTCGTGGTGACCCAGACATGGCTCTTCCACCAGGAGAGTAATGGGATGACTCAGGTAAAATCATTTTCAACATTTTTCCTATTTTAATTTTTTTTATTATTTTTCTATCGTCCCAAAACTGATAGTAAAAGTTTCAAATGCAGATGTGGGTCCACAACGACTAGTCGCTCTCCGGCCTTACGAGAGGAAACAACCAGTTGCAGCCGCGCCAGCCCCACAGGACGAATCAACAGAGGTTTTGGCCGAGTTGGAGGGTCATCTAGAGCGCTTGACAGGAGATATTCCGGAGACCACCATAGATGACATTCCTCGTCAACTTCAGCGCTATGTGATTGGGATCCCAGGACCTTTTAAGAGGTTCCTTTGCAAGGTGGCGAGTGCAGTGGTTTTTTATCGAGATCACCACCAGTGATAGGATGATTGCCTATTGTGGGCACATATGACATTTTTGCTTTTTGTAGTTATCATTTTTGCCGATCATAAGGTGTTTGTCAACCTATGATCGAGGACGATGTATTTTTTGACACACTCCTATATATATCATTATTACCGGCTTATCTTGTAAATCATATTATGTAATGGTTTTGAATTTACATGTATGATTATTGCAAATGTCTACTTAACATTCGAGAAGCAATTGCATTTGCTAATGTATTTAAAGATCTTGGAATATGTTGATATTCAATATAATCAAATTCACGTTCCAAGAGATGCACTCTAAAAAATAATCTCAATAACACTGGATTTCTAATGGCATACACTCTATTAAGCTGTAATAAAACCAGTTCAGAATCTAACCTCACTATCAAACTCCAAATCCCAAATGAAATAGATTCAGATAATAACTCAATCACTGCACTATACTCGGCAATGTTGTTCGTTCTTTGACCGAGGCTTACCCATGCATAGATACCAACTCATCAGAGGGCGAATAGATAACCTAAGCCGCGGAAGAAATGTTCCGTGTATTACGACAAGCACCATCAGCGAAACCAATGTATGTTTGGAGAGGCATCGACATCTGCAATATCAAGAGTAAAACCAAGATAAGCAGGAATAATGACGAAAAACACTCTCTAAGCTAAGCACACTTTTAAACTAAAACACACCAGCTAGAAAGAAAAACTATCCTAACTAAAAATTCTCCATACCCATTCTTTAAGCATAATACCTCTTCAGGTAAAGACCATTTCTGGGTTTACCTAAAGAGTCCCCATCAAAGTCTACCAATTCATAGACCTCTTTTGCTAGCTTTCGCTTGATAACATAGGGACCATGCCACATAGGAACGAATTTTCCAGCGCCTAATTTATCATTAGCTTGATCGTAAACTAAGACTAGATCTCCTTCCGAAAAATTTCGAGGGGTCACATTTCGATCATACTGAGCTTTCATACATTTTGCGTGAGTCTCGATCGCCAATGTAGCATCACGTCGATTCTCATCTAATTGAGCAAAGTATAACAAACGTTTTTCCTCTTCAGAAGTGGCTGGAAGTAATTCGATGGCCATTTGCAATGATGGTATTTCGCATTCAATGGGTAACACAGCTTCCAGACCATAAACTAGTTGGAAAGGAGTGAACCCTGTTGATGTTTTTACTGAGGTTCGATATGCCCAAAGCGCTGAAAATAGCATGTTATGCCAATTTGACCGATGAATCCCAATGATTCGTCGGATCATGATGACTAAAACTTTGTTGATGGATTCAACCAGACCATTAGCTTGTGGATAATAAGGGGTTGAACTATCGTGACGCAAACCAAGCTGGCCTGTAAGTTCGGTCATCATAACGTTTCGAAAATGACGCCCATGATCAGTGATAATCGCTTGTGGGACACCAAACCTAGCAATTATATGATTGAATACGAAAATTGCAGCTGTCTTTTCGTCTGCCTCAAATGTAGGCATCGCCTTGGCCCACTTGGTAAAATAATCTACTGCAAGGATGATACATGCATGCCCCCCGGCCGAGTGAGGGTTACATGTAATAAAATCGATACCCCATTTGGCAAAAGGACCAACGGAAATTATAGGGTGGAGAGGAGCAGGTGGAGCGCGCATCTTTCAATCAAAAATTTGGCAGTTGTGGCATTTCCGGACTGCGTTAATACAATCTTTAAACAAAGACGGCCAGAAGTAGCCAGCGCGCAATATCTTTTGGGCTGTGGCATACCCAGACATATGACCGCCACACGCTCCAGAGTGACAGTCATTTAGAACCCTTTCAGCTTCCTCATGAGTTAAGCAACGTCGAAAAACAGAGTCCGCCCCACGACGATAAAGAGTATCTCCAATAATCCTGAATTGTTGGGACTGGAATCGTATTTTCCGACGTTCTGACCTTGAAATTTCTGGCTGAAAGGATTGGGTCTGGAGATAAACGATGATATCCCCATACCACGGATCTAAAGTGCTGATGAGAAACAAGGATTCGTCCGCAATGGGCTCCTCCACCATAGTTTCCGTGTCAGCACGCGGGAAGTCACACATCAACTCCGCAAAAACTAAAGATTTCTTAGACATAGATTTTTCAAATTCCAAATCAAACTCCTGCAGGATAACGATCCATTTAGAGTACTTGCCCCCTAGCAATTGCTTGGTAAAAATGTAGATCATAGGGTTGCAATCAGAAATTACTATAGTTTTACGTAGTAAAATGTAGTGACGAAAACGTTGGACAACTTGAACAACTGCCAATGCCAATTTCTCCACATGTGAGTATTTTAGCTCAGTTGGATTTAAAGTTCGACTAAGGTAATATATCACATGTTCGGTACCGAATTCATCTTTCTGAACTAAGACCATTCCAATGGTGGAATGAGAGGCGGCGAGATACAAGAAGTAATCCTGGTTGTAGTTGGGAGGATGCAATAATGGTGCATGGTTCAACGCGTGTTTCAGTGCATCAAAAGATTTCTGAGCTATCTCATCCCAATAGAATGGAGTATTTTGTTTCAACAACCGAGTAAAACCCTTTGTAACCTCGGCGTAGTTAGGAATGAATCGTCGTAAAAAGTTTGCTTTCCTTTGCAAACTTTGGAGTTGGCGAAGACTCGAAGGAGGAGGCAATTTGCCAATAGCTTCGACCTTCGAGGGATCGACGCGAATGCCGGCTTTTGAAACAACAAACCCCAGCAATCGACCCGTTTCTATATAGAAAACACATTTGTGTGGATTCAATTGAATCCGATAATGCCTACACCTCATAAAGATTGCTCGTAAATGGATGAGATGATCATCTCGATGTAATGAATGAGCAGGCAAATCATCGAGATAGGGTTGCACAATGTGCTTGATGTCATGAAACACATAAGACATGGCCCTTTGAAAAGTTACTCTAGCATTCTTGAGCCCAAAAGGTAATTTGCAATAAGAAAATGTCCCCCATGGACAAATGAAAGCCGTTTTTGGTTGATCGGCAGGTAGAATATTGATTTGATTGTATCTGGAAAAACCATCCATGAAGGAGAATATTTTGCTGCCGGCACAATCATCAATGATTTGATCGATATAGGGAGTTGGGTAATTGTCCTTTGGACAGGCTCGATTAATGTCCCTATAATCGATACATATTCTTATTGTCCCTTGCTTTTTGTTAACCAGAACAATATTCGATACCCAATCCGTTAACGGGATCGGATAAATGAAACCTGCTTTGAGTAATTTTTCAACTTCTGCTTTAATAGCAGCAGCTTTTCTTGGGTGAATCTGATGCAAACGTTGCCAGACGGGTTTAGCGTCTGGGTAAGTCTTGATTTCATGAACAACAATCGTGGGATCAATTCCTGCCATTTCCTCATATGACCAGGCAAACACATCACAGAATTCTTGAAATAGGGCCTTATATATTTGAATTTCGTTTTCTGTACATGAGGCACCTATATGAATGTTCTCAACAATTCCAGGCTTAACCGAAATGTCAATAGGAATAGTTCGAGAGATGTTTCCCAAATTTAACTCTGAATCAGGATGCTTCATTGGATTCTGAGGTTCCTTGACATATTCAATCGTAAAAATTGATGAAAAATCATTTTCAAAACGATCATTCTTGGGTAAAAACGAAGATCTGTGATGGAGATCTTCCCATGGTAAATCATCTACACATAGGATTTCACGAATCTGCTCATCAGAGTGAACAAGTTCAGAAAACATGATTGAATCTGAGCTTGATGTGAAAAGTGATTCCTCATGGACCACATTCATTAAGTCAATTTTGGTTGAATATGGGTCGGTAAACTATTGCACGACCTCATATGCAGTTTCATATGGACTCAAAGGCATGACATCACCAAATGAGTCTATCTCAGATTCAGAAGGAACGATCCAAGGATCATCATAAACAATGGTGTCTGATGAAATCATATGAATGGTTGCAAATGAAGATGATGCGTTGATCAGAGGAAAAGGAAAAGTTCCCAGTAAACCGACATCTTTAACTAGTCCTACTCCAACATCCTTATACGGGATAGTCGTTTTACCGACGTGCTGAATACTTTCAGAAGAGGCTGGGTCGGATGAAAAGTAAGCCAGATGGTCTATTGTTACGATCTTTCCATTATGAGGAAACTTTATAACCTGAAAGACCGATGAAACGATAGCTGTCATAGCGTAAGACCAACTACGATGCAAGAGAAGGTTGTAATCTAGAGGGGCATCAACCACCTCCACATCTATATTAACGGTTTTTCCTTCAAACCCTATAGGTAAATCCTGTAGAATGCCAAAAGGATGAAACCCACGGCCATCAAAGGCCTTTAGAATCGTCGGGGATTGATTTAGTAAAGGAGAACCAAGCGATCTCCAAAACTGTATCGACATAATACACATTGAGGCTCCCTCATCAATCATAGTCCGATGAATAGGCCTGTTTTTGACTATCATTGGAATCTGGAAAGCCATTTGATGAGGTAAGCGTGGTGTACTATTTTCTAGATTGAAAATTATTAGGTTCGAGTCCTGAACATCAACAGCTCCTATAGCCGACAAAAGTAATTTACGCTGTGCTAGACATGATTGCAGCACTTCCAAAGCCGACATTGCTGAGGGTGAAACAGCTAAATCCTCAACAATGTTATAGTTTTGAGCCACTCTCGCATGTGGATTGAAAGCTGACTTTCGAAGTATACCCTTGGCTGGCGGTTTGATTACCAAGTCTGGTTAGGTTTCTCGATCTGTAGTGGATCGGAACCGGGAGCTGAGGTTGATGGGTTAGAATGAGAAGATTCTGCTTCTTTACCATCAACAGGACTTTTACTACCATAATCATGTGATCAAGTCGCAATCCTAACATGGGACATCATCAGTATGGGTTCTTCATTGGCACTCGAGGAAGAACCTATCATCTTACTGTCTTGACTTGGAAAAGGATCTTTCAAAACAACAGGATTTTGGGAACCTTTGACAATCTTTGCAACCTTTGCACGATGAGGGAAGTCTCTTGTAAAATGTTCTTCATCCGAAATGAGACAAGGATAACGAGGTCTGCGTTTTTCATCATTGGATTCCGATTTTTCAGGTTTCTCTTTTGAATTTTTGTCTGTTTTATTCTTCTTCTTCCCTTTCTTCTTCCCACCAGATTTTGATTTGGCTATAGATGACTCTACAACGTGAATATCGGCGGAAATCTCCACGAAAGAATCTCTTGTCGGGGAATCAGGAAAGGTTATGATAGGAGAAGAATTCTTGGAAGACTTCTTCTTACTTTTAGTGTTAACCGTACCAATCATACCATCAGCGCCATGAGACCCTGAAGGAGCTGCAGTGATTTGATTTTGCTTGGGAAGATCGGGGATTTTCTCGTGTAACATACCTGACTGAGTATAGACCAAGTCAAGGTACTGTGCTTGAGAAATTAATTGCTCCTCAGTAACAACTCCGACCTTAGCTACATCTTCAGTGATCTTTGGCAACAAAGATTTTACAAACCATTCAGCCAAGATCTGATCCGGAATAAAAACCTTCACTAAACGTCATCGACATCTCCATTCATGAATATGATCTGAAATGTAAGTGGACGTCAATTGCTTTAACGAAGTTAGTAATTCCATGCCATTGTCATATCTGACTGGCAACTGAAAATGAGTTAAAAATGAGGTAGCTAACTGACTAAAATTATAAAAAGTGCCTCGCGGTAACTCAATGTACCACTTGGCCGCGAGACCAATTAGAGTGCGCTGGAAAAGCCTTAGATGGATTGAATCATCTGAAATGGAGTTAGACGCACACCAGAGGTGATAAGTCATCACATGGTTCGACGAGTCCTCTCCTGATTTGCCTTCGAACTTAGGAATATCACTAGGCAACTTATTCGGCATTGAAGGCCAAAACGGAAGATAATTAATGGGATCGTTCGTTAGGCGCGACAAGTTAGGCAAGTCCAAAGTTGCGATAAACGGTAACTGACAATTAGGGTCCCTAAAACTCTGGGTCATGAGACCAGGCCCAGGAGGAGGATATCCAGGATAACTAGGAATAGGAATTGCATTTGGGATATTGTATCCTCCCGGCAAACCAGGATTAACCGAACCGTACTGGGGTTGTTGAGGTTGTTGATATGTGTACCCAGGGTATGGTTGATACTGATAGACTGGTTGCTACACAATAGGACCGAATTGGTACTGTCCCTGGTACAGTTGATAAGTAAATTGTGGTTGACTTGTGACAACCGTACTTAAACCAGGTTGTCCTACAGGCATCTGAACCGCAGTTTGAATCGTGGATGTAGACGGAGGTAAAGACGTCTGAGGAGTAGATACAGGAACAGTAGAAACCGGAGTTGTCGATACTCCAGAAGTAGGTGGGGTAGATTGAACAGATGTTGCGGCAGTTGCAGCAGTCGTTTGAGGCGGAGTACAAGGCGTACTAGGTCCAGGCTGAGAAACTACCGAAGGTACAGAAGTTTGAATAGTAGACTGGACAGGTTGTTGGGGTGTACCAGAAACTAAGGGTTGTCTAGTTTGAGATGACAACTGTACATTCGGTTGCAAGACCTGTTGAGTTTGCGATGGATACCACACTAATTTCATTCCAGGGTACGAACCCATAACAGATTGAGAATATTGAGGACCATAACCGGGTTGAGGGTAGGATTGATAATTCAAAGGTATGTTTCCCGTTCCTTGAACATATGATTGACCGGAGGGTGGTTGGAAACCTTGGTTCGAGTACTGACCTTGGGGTTGATACCCTTGAGGCACGTACTGATACTGGGGTTGACCTTGAGGTATAAATTGATACTGGGGTTGACCTTGGGGTACATATTGAGTCAGGGGTTGACCTTGAGGAACGTACTGTCCCATAGGTATGTACTGTCCTTGAGGTTGCCCCCTAGGCGCAAATTGGGTACCTTGAGGTTGCCCCCCAGGCGATAATTGAGGATTTTGAGGCTGCCCCCCTGGAAGTAACTGGCCACCTTGCGGTTGAGGATTGGGAATAGTACCTGACATCATGAGAATATCTTCTACGCTCAACGGCTTAGTACCATTACTTCCAGTTAATAACCCTTGTTCAATGGGTTGAGGAGATGCTCCCGAAAAAGTACCAGAAAGTGACTGATACCCAGAGGGAACAGAAGGACCGCCGTACACAAAGGATTCTGGCGATTGAGTAAACATGGACGATTGTCTTGACATATTTAATGAAGGATAATAACCTCTAGGTGTTGGGTGATAACGAACACGAGGTGGTGAAAAACTTAACCCTGGGTTTTATAAGAAATTAGTCAAAGAAAGATACCAAGCACTGCTCCTAGGTGGATTGTAAGAAATTGATTCATGCTCCCTTAACTCAATAGCAGGTTGATTTTCAGGGATAGGGATGCCTACTTCTTCTTCCGGAGTAGCAAGTTCTTCGATAGCTATAAGTCCAGAAGGAAGATTTTGGGTAATTATTCTTTCTACCTTAGGTGAACCAAGACCGCTAGAAGCTGGAGAAGCAAACCTCGATGTCGGAGTAGCAGCAAATTCACTTTCAGGTTCGGATATTTCAGGTTCCTCACCTATATCACTAGTAGATGAAAGGCTACCAGTAACTTCGGAAACAAACACTGATTATGGATTATAATCTGCTATTAAAGCTTGAAAATTAGGATGTACCACCAAAGAAGACTCTCCTTCTTCAGGTGACCCAACTCTACTGTCTCTACGAGTTACGAGGACTTTCAACCCTTCAGGCTGGCTTGGTGAAAACTCAGGAGGTTGGCCTCGAAGTCTACGGGACTTCCTCGGTAATTCAGGCACGATTAAAAAATTTTAACTACTTCACACGCAAACAAAGTAAAATATCAATGAAAACCACCTAAAGCCTCTAAAGAACCAAACAAATTTGAATCACACGCCTAAAGAATCTAGGAGATCAAACACACACAAACAATATCTTTCCGTACTGAAAACACTAGTTGGTGATGAAATCCAACGTTGCAGAATTCAATACAGAAATGGCGGTTGGAACAGTTACCCCGACAACCTGCTTAATGAATAGACTGGCACAAGTTCTTCCACTTAACCGTCTCGAGTGAAGAGAACCCCCTAGAAAATCCAAGTGAGTCTAGCCGGCGTCTGCTCTAGGTACAATGGGATCTTCCCACCACTGTCACCTTAGGAAGAATCCTAAAGAATATGTTCACTAAGGTTACCAATCGAAACAAATATACCCGGGGGAACAGTCTATGATCCGATACGCACGCAAGGGTAGAGTAGCAAGCTCAATCCCCTTGAAGGCTCCTTGACATAATCCAAGGTTTACCAACAAGTGACCCCAGGCTCCTCGACAATGGTTAATCCGAGGTTTACCGTTTTTAATACGTGAATATCTAGCGTCGTTCCCAATGAGGAAGGATTGATTCCCACACTGGTTCGGACACGATCTCGTGCTTCTCCTTTAAGAGGAGCTTTCCCAGAGCATAAATGCAACAATTGGATTTCTTCCCTACCACAAGATACAACTACTTGTTCATTTTTACTGTCTTGGAGAGTTAATTACTCTCCTACTCCAAGACACTAGCCTAAGCTATGTTGGTGTATCAGAGCCCTAGAAATAAAATATTACTAGATGAATTTTACTTTAAGTGTTATTTTCTATTGGTTTTTGTTTAAGTCAAGAGGTGCGGAGATGAAACTCGTGGTATGAAGACTCGACTCAAAATCACTAAAAATGCACTTAAGATGATTAAACAATATTTTCCCTTCGATGAACTTCTAGCTAGGAAATAGTTTGAGAATGCAAATACTTGTAAACACAAATATTTCTCAACAAACAAATTAAAAGAAGAGCTTTTGTCCTTTCCAATGCACTGAAAACGAGACAACTAGTTATTTTCACAAAAAATTCCATTTTCTTTTCAAAGCACTCAACCACTACAAAAACAAACTTTTTCCAAAAGATATTTTTTGTTTTTTATAAAACGCTCAAAACTATTGAAATGACTAACTTTGAGATCTATAAATTATAAAAACCTATTTGAAGTCAAAGCTTACAAGATGTCTTTTTTAAGGATGTTTTACTTAGCTAGATGTAAACTAAGGACCAATTTATGCAGAATCACAAATCAGTAAAAAACAACCAATTTTGTTTTCTTCTTTAAAAATGAAATCCAAACTTTTAAACACAAGCTTTTCGAAGTTTTGTAAAGAGAAAACACAAGGCGGATTTCTCAACAAAGGTATATTTCGCAAATGGTCAGACTCATAAGAAGGCTGGTAGAAACCAAGGTGATTTGAGGTTCCTACAGCTTCTAAGCTCAGAGCTACTACAAGACCAAAATGAAAAACAAACCCAACAAGCAAAACTTCTAGGAATTTCACCTAAAACCCTAACACCAATGAAATCAACCTAAGGAAATCTTCTGACAGGTTATATGTAGGTCTTGGCAGTGGATAATAACTTCTAAACAAAAACTAAGCTGACTAACAGAGAAAATTTTAGGTTTTCCAAACTTTTGATAGGGTCCGCAGGCCCACAGTTAACACAGGTGCAGTACTGCTCTGTGCTAAAAGAAAAAGTGTGGATAAGTGCGCACTGTGTCAAAAGGCTAGGGTGCGGTCCTCTCCCAAAGTTATGAAAAACAAAAAATAACCCTGGATCTACTATTTCTATCCAATTCCACACACAACAAGCCAAAAACAGAAACAAAAACACAGTTTCTCAGGTCAAAGTAAAAACAAGGAAAAAATCAAGTCCCCAGTGGAGTCGCCATTTTGTCACACGGAATAAGTCGATCTTGTGGACAAGATAGACCTTCCTAGAATCTAAAGAAGACCTAGTGACAAGCAAGCCAATCACAAACTATCTTTCTCTAAATATGCTTTTATAAACAAAGGCAAACAAGTGTTTTAGGCCTACCTTGGGTCCAATGCAAGTTTGTGGAAGTCTCGCTCCTTCGATCCAAATGAGCTCTCTTGTGGCGGATCTGCAAACACAAACAAGCAAACAAATTAAATAGCACCTGAAAAGCCAATATCATAAAACATATTTAACATGAAAGTCAAGGAATTCATGAAACAAATGACATGAGACAATTTGTTGAGAAAAACGAATCTGATTGTATTAATTCAAATTAAAGAAGAACTTTACAACCTGTGCCTTGACGCTGTACAAGCTCCTCCCAGGGTCTAGCAAGAAGTCTCCTCTACTTTGACAAGTTTCACTCTCTTCCCAATGAAGCCAAAAAGGTATGTGATCTCTCCTCTCAAGCTTAACTAGGAAGTCTTAATTCCACCAGCATTTACCCTAAAAAATGTTCAGCTTCTAACCACCCTAGCAACCAGCCCAATGCCTTAATTTATAGTGCAACGGAGGGAAGTTACTAGGTCCTCCTTCAAAGGGATAAAGCCCTCCTTCAAAGGGATAGCTCCTCTCATCAAGGGATTAGCTCCTTCTCTTTTGGGATGCATGAACCACCTAAGAGCGGCCAATCCACGTCAAAATTCCTTCTAGAATCATCTAGAATTAACCCAAAGTGAGTTTTTTAGAATAAACTTGCGCCTTTTTTACTTTCACAGGGGTCCGTGCCCACTCCTTTAGGGACAGAGCGGGCAGGTCGGCAGTTTTTGTAAACAGGAGGTGCGGGACCGCAGGCAACAGTGAGAGAAAGTGCGGAACCAGAGCTTTGTTGATTTTCAATGTCTTTCTCTCATTTTCAAAGCTTGACTTGAAGAGCTGAGGTCTGAGACTTGCTTAGGAGGATAGTACAAGTGATGATAGACCCATACTGACTGAAAATAATCATGGTGACGATATTTTTGTGTAACAGGAAGAGTCTTCCCGGATCGCAGGTTGATCTCCTGGATCTCCACAGCATAGGTAGGGCATGTTGTTTCCCCGGTATATACCTGCTGGGCCTGTCGGTTTTTGGGGTTCGGGTTCGGTTGAGCAGGCATTTGGGGTTTTCTTGGAGGAGTAGGAGGTAATGGTCGTGGTTGAGCTGGTGGTGGAGGCAAAATGGCGGGAGGAGTGTTGTACTGGGGCCTCCACCCCGGTTGAGGTGCATTCCACTGAGGCTGTGGCTGGACATGTGAGTGAAATGAATGAGGAGTGGGTTGAGTATGGTATTGAGGTGGTTAAGATTATGGAGGAGGCATAGACCAGGAAGGATGAGCAGGGGGACCCCAAGAAGGCATAGGAGCAGATTGGTTGGGGCCATAATAAGCTTGGGATGTCCTTTGCATCCCATGTTGGTAAGGTCTAGGTCCATGCGGCCTCCTTTGGTTTAGGAAGTAGAGAGGTTCAGTGGCTGCCTCAGTTCCTTGGTATATGGCCTTAAATCTAGGTAAGGTTGGGCATTGGTTTGTGGGGTGATCCTCCTCACAAACGAAACATACCTCTACCGAGTGTAATGGACACTCGTTCTTAGGGTGCTTCCTTGTACACCTAGGACAGAAGATGGCCAAATCCCTCTCAGCTTCCTCTTTCTTTTACTGGATTCGGAATGTATCAAGTTGCATGGCAATGGTCTGTCTCACCTCACTTTTGAGGTCCTCCAGCTAATTAACAAACTCATGCTCAGAGAAAGTAGTATTAGCTGAAAGTGGGTTTCCCCTGCCTCTTTTCTGAGTTGCCCTAGAGTGGTTTCTAAACACAGTCTTTATATCCTCATAAGGTAGTTGGTAAATATCTCCTCCAGCTAGCATGTGAAGGGTATCTAGAAGGTCTTCAGGGACTCCTCGGAGTAGGACCAACTTGAGGGATTCAGGGTCAAGTGTGCACCTGGCCCGTTTATAGCTAAGTTGGAACCTTTCCTCATAATCTTCTAAAGACTCATCATTTCCCATGGTCATCTGAAAGATTTCCCCCTTAGCTTCCTTGGACCTACAGTAGTCCCGGTATTTGGTATTGAAAGCTTGCTGCATCTGAGCCCAAGTGGTGATACTGTTTCCAGGTAAGCCCATGAACCAGCATAATGCTGCATCCTTGAGGGTAGAGGGAAAGAGTTTCAATTTTTGCTCATCTTCTGTATAGTCATAGGTTCGACAAAGGACAACAAACTCAAACAGGAAGGTATCAGGGTCTTCAGTAGTCAATCCATGGAAGTGAGGTAAAGCGGAGGGGCTTATGTTTTTCATTTTCATGTCTCCATTGGTCTCTCGGATGGGAAAGGCACCTTCTATTCTCTCATCTTCTCTTCTACCATTTCGGCTTTCAGCCATGCTTCAGATGGAGTGTTTTCTAACTCTTCTTCTGTTATAGGATCTTCGTATATCTCAGGAGGCTCACCTATAGGTTCTTCTGGATCACTGTCACTTAAGAAGAGAGAAGGGTGACTCAGTGAAGTGGTGGGGATGTTGGGTAAGAATTTGCCGGTTTTATCTCTGTTCCTACGAGGCATGAAATGGAAAGGCTTTTGATTGATTTTTGCTTTTTTTTTTTGTTTTTTCTTTTCTGCTTGCACCTGCAAAAACTAAAATAGATTGAACTGCAACTAACTATCTTGCTGAAATGAGAATGCAGAATTGAAATGAAAGCAGGAAAGGACTAATCTATGTTGCTCAAATGAATTTGCAGGAATGAAATGCTAATCTACGCTTGCAGAATTGAAATGCTAATCTACGCTTGCAGAATTGAAATACTAATCTACGCTTGCAGAATTGAAATTGCGGAATTGAAATGTTAATCTATGAAAGCAGGAAATATCTACTTTATTTTTGCGGAAATGAAATTGCAGAATGGAAATGAAATAAAATATTTAGCAGAAGGCAAGTGTAGGAAAATAGAATAAAAGCAACAATCACCAATACTCTGACGCTTCCCCAGCAGCGGCGCCAAAAAGATGGTGGGCTCCAGTATTGCAGCAATAATGCTGCAACTCCTGGGACTCCCTTATTTACTTTTATCAACCCGGTAGTTCGTAACAAACTTGGAAGCGACGGTGCTGTATGCACAAGTACTAGCTCTTGCCGCAGCTGTCACTTGGTCAGCAGGCACAAGTTCGCTAGGGGCTTAAGCCAACTTCTATGAGCTCTTAGAAGAATCTTTTTAACTGATGGATGGAAGCTAACTCAAAGGAAGCTGATCTACTTGCGAAAAGAAACTGAAAGCCAAAAAGTAACATAAACCCTAGCAAACCCTAATTCTACCAGCTAGTCCTACTGATGCAAAGGAGAGAATGCAAACTATTAACAGAGATGCGATTAATCCTATGAAGGTAAAATGCATGTGCCTAGGCTACCTCTCTCTAAAGAAAACATCTTTTTGTATTTTTGAGTAAGTTATTAGAATTATCATGCATGTGTTTTAACTAGCTTTTTACTGTGCCGGGGTGGATCAAGGAAGAGAAATGCTTGAAAAATGTTGGGAAGGTTCAGAGAGGGTCTAAGGAGTCCCTAACACTCTTCCGGAGAGTTTCACAAAGTTTGGCTATCCAGCAACCTCATTTGTGAGCTTCTACAGGAAGTCTGTAGGGGTTCTATAGGATGTTTCAGGGATTTGTACAGGATGTTCAGAAATTCCTACAAGATGTTTTAAAATTGGATTTTGGAGGATGGGTGAGTGAGAGAAGATGCATGAATGGATAGGGAGGTAGGGTAGGGGCCTGAAATGACCCAGGGACTGATGGATGGAGTGATGAGAGGGTGTGGAAAGCTGACTTGACTTAAAGAAGGCTAAGACAATGGAGGAGCAAGAAGGTAGGGTTACGTGAGCAGAAGAACAGTTGTGAGATGAGGAACCTAACTAGGAGATGGAGCAGCTGGCCTAGACGAAGCTTAGGTGGATGAGAGAGAGGTGGAGATGCCTTGCACGGTGTACACTTAACCGAATCAACTAAGTCCTGCACACAATCGAAATCTTAGCTAATCTAATCTAACTGTCAATGAAACAAATGAACAACAACTTTATTTATAAAGAGAACCATGTACAACACTTAAGCAAAGAAACATTTCAAAAGGTCTGAACACATGACTAAATTCTACAAATGAAAACATTACACCAAAGATTGCATGGTCAAGCAAACTAGTGTTTTTGTTGGGCAGCACTGTTTCTGCAATTCCAGCCCCTGATCCAATAAGGGAGAGGTGAAACTGAGAGTGTGGACAACCCTTTTTCTTGGAGCTTTATCTGTTATTATCCTACCAATCTATTCTACACATCTGAAGCAATCTTATTTATCAACAGTGACCTATTTAACCAACACAACTAAATCTTGCTCAACAGAAACACGTTTCAAATGCATAAAAGGAAAATCACGATGCATAAAGAAAAGATAACAATACAAAGAAGGAGGCCCTAGGCTCTCAGGTTGGGCCCAACCCTGAGAGCTATGGCTCCTATAGAAAACTCAGAGCTGATATCAAATCTGATTGCTTCTCATTATCAAAAATAATCATAAGTCAAGAGTTATGCCAACAATGGCTACAAGAGAAAAAAATGGAGCTAGCAGAACTGTAGTGCAAGGTATGCAAGGGTTTCAAAAAGTCCCTCACGAAGGCTGAGGCCTTAACATTTATACACCACGAGGCCCTAGCTGGCCTCCTAAATCTATGGGACTTGGCTGCCCAAACTGTGAGTGAACAGCTCCTTCCAAAAATCCGTTTGGCTGCCTTCTAGATCCGGTTTTGGTGGCCTTGGGAGCTCGGAGTTGGGGGTGAAGATCTCGAGGGAGGCTATTTAATGCCATAGACAACCCCCCTACGAATCCTCAACCCAAGCTTGGCTGTCTCCTAGCCCATGACTGCTCGGTTTTGCTCCAACATATGTCAAAAAACCTGAAATAAGCACGTGTTAGCCACCTAGGAAGAGTGACTACCCTTATTCGTACAAATGACATAAACATACTAAAAAAATAATGCATAAGTTATGAAAAATGAAGGATTGAACAAGGATAATTAGGCCAAATGAGCCCAAAATGTTACCAAATTTGGGGCTCATCACCAGGCCTCATAGGAGAACTAATCATCCTGCTACACAATCGTCATGGAGAACACATCATCCAGACCTCATAGGAGAACTAATAATCCTGCTACACAATCGTCATGGAGAACACATCATCCAGACCTCACAGGAGAACTAATAATCCTGCTACACAATCTTCATGGAGAACACATCATCCAGACCTCAGAGGAGAACTAATCATCCTGATACACAATCTTCATGGAGAACACATCATCCAGACCTCACAGGAGAACTAATCATCCTGCTACACAATTGTCATGGAGAACAGATCATCCAGACCTCACACGAGAACTAATCATCCCGCTACACAATCGTCATGGAGAACACATCATCCAAACCTCACAGGAGAACTAACCATCCTACTACACAATCGTTATGGAGAACACATCATCCAGACCTCACAGGAGAACTAATCATCCTGCTACACAATCGTCATGTAGAACACATCATCCAGACCTCACAGGAGAAATAATAATCCTGCTACATAGTCGCCACGGGCTGTCACAGGGAAAGTTTTGATTCTTTTACCCTATACACGTACACCACTAGGGGATGGTGAGTCACCTTGTGGTCATACATCGCTCCAAGAAGTACCCCCCTCGGAGCTCCAAGAGCTCCATACATCATACAGGACCCTCATCAGAGGATTTCTGAACGACACCAAGTCATTCTTGGAAAGTCAAAAATTTGACCTTTCTTAGGGGCTTTGTCAGAATGTTGGCAACCTATTCATATGTACCAATATGTTGGAGCCTTATAGCTCCCTACTGCACCATATCTCAAATATAGTGGTACCTGATATCGATATGCTTGGAGCGATCATGAAATATGGGATTCTCTGATAAATGAATCCCACTCTGGTTATCACATAAGATCGCAGTGGTATTCAATGTAAATCGAAATAGCTCATTGAAGAGCTTTCATAACTAGACTGCCTCACAGGTGGCCATGCTAGCAACAATATACTCTGCCTTGGCAGTGCTCAAAGCCACCGAATTCTGCTTCCTGCTGATCTAGGATATGAAGCAGATCCCAAGGAGAAACAACACTTGGAAGTGCTCTTTTGGTCCACCACACTGCCTGCCCTATCAACATCAGTATACCTAAGTAGTCTGACATCTCCGGCAGTGTATCTTAACCCATAAGTAATTATGCCATGAAGATATCTCAACAGATTCTTGGCACCAATCCAATGTATGTGGTGAGGTTCAACTATATGTTGACTCAACGTGTTGACTACGAAGCATATTTCTGGACGAGAGTTCACTAAGAACATTAATGCTCCGATGAGTTGACGATACTCGGTGGCATTTGTAAAATAGGTCCAGCAGCGCTACCGCTTAACTTCTTAAAGTCAAGCTCCATCGGAGTAGTTATAGGGTTGCAGTCGACCATACTGAATCTTTCCAATATCTTCACCACATATTTTCCTTGACATAGGAAAATTTCCCTTGGATTCTGCCAGACTTCAAGTCCTAGGAAATAGTGCATCAGTCCTAGGTCCTTCATTTCAAATTTAGAAGCCAACTCCCTCTTACATTTGTGAATGAGAGGGTCTGCACTTGTTAGAAAGAGGTCATCCACATACAACACCAGTATGAGAGGTTTGTCATCTTCAACCTTAGAGTAAAGGTTAGGATCGGCTTCACTCCTAGTGAATCCAAACTTCATCAAGTAGCTATTGATCCTCTCATACTATGCTCGAGGTGCTTGCTTCAGCCCATAGAGAGCCTTCTTCAACTTGCATACATGATATTTTCGATCATAAATCTCAAATTATTTGGGTTGCTCCACGTAGACCTCTTCTTTGATTGAACCATGCAAGAACACGGTCTTGACATCCATCAAATGTAGGTTCCATCCTTGTGAAACCACAAGGGCTATGATCGAGCGAATGGTGGTATATCTAGCAACAGGTGCAAATATCTCATCATATTCTATACCTTCCTTCTGGGAGAAACCACGAGCGACAAAACGAGCCTTATACTTTTCCGTACTTCCGTCTGCTGCATGCTTTGTATTGTAAAGCCATTTAGAAGTGACAACTGTCTTGTCCTGGGGTCTGGGAACTACTTCCCAAACATCATTCTTCATAATAGACTCATATCCTTTGGTCATAGCATCCTTCCGTACTTGATTCTTGACGACATTTGTGAATGATGAAGGCTCATTTTGGATGATTGTGCTCATGATGGTCAGGTATCCCTGATATCTGTTTGGCTTCTTACTTTCACGGAAGGTTCCTCGGGGTGTGGTGTGTCCTTCAACATCATCGAGTAGCCCCCTAAGCCAAGAGGGCCTCTTCCTAGAAGAGGAAGGCTCAGGTGGATCAATAGGATCCATGGGTTCATCCACATCGAGCATTGTTACATCATCTTTTTCTTTTGGTTCCCTGGTGTCAGCGTCTTGAGAGCTCCTTAAAGTAGGAAGATTTTTCACCTTGCTGAGATCCATATCTTCGTCAACGGTGACAACATGATTAATCACGACTTCCCTTTGACTGGCTACATAGATTCTGTAGCCCTTAGTATTTTCACCATAGCCCACGAAAATTCCTTTCTTTCTAGATGCACCTAATTTATTCCTTTTTTCTTTCGAAACATGAAAATATACAAGGCTTCCAAAAATTCTAAAATGAGATATGCAGGGAAAATTTTAAGAACCCCCCCTATATTTATAAATATAATAAATGGGCGAATCTCCATGGTATATAGGAAAAATGGAAGGCGATTTTATCAATAATATAATATGTATATATAATTTTTTGGCGAATCTCTCACCAAGCATGGCGAATATTTTACTCAATTATAAAATCTTGTAAGATCTTCCCGAGTCTTTCACTAAATAATAAAACTTTGTAAAGTCCTAGTGAATCTTAGCATAGGCTACATGCTAGTTTAATTCCCCCATTTAAATAGGCTACATTCTAGGTGAATACCATGGGTCAATACCATGTGCCATTTTGGTGAATACCATGGGTCAATACCATGTGCCATTTTTATTTTTATTAGAATATTTTACTCAATTATAAAATCTTGTAAGATCTTGGCGAGTCTTTCACTAAATAATAAAACTTTGTAAAGTCCTAGTGAATCTTAGCATAGGCTTCATGCTGGTTTAATTCCCCCATTTAAATAGGCTACATTCCAAAGTCCTAGTGAATCTTAGCATAGGCTTCATGCTGGTTTAATTCCCCCGTTTAAATAGGCTACATTCTAGGTGAATACCATGGGTCAATACCATGTGCCATTTTGTTTAATACCATGGGTCAATACCATGTGCCATTTTTATTTTTATTAATTCTAATATTAGGGTTAATAATGGTTTTTTGCATGGTATTAATAGCAATCTAGTCCATGTTATTTGTCCCATAGTATTTTGGCCATAGGTTTCACCTAAATATAACCCATTTTTTGAGTGTTCGTAAATGTAAGGTGACTTATGGAGTAAATATAAAAAAATGTTTTATTTGTTTACCATACCTCTCATTTATTTATATTTTTTATTAATTTACCATACCTCTTTTACAAATATGGTATTTGGCCCATAGGATTCACTTAAATAAAACCTCTTTCTTGAGCCTTCATAAATAGAACGAGGGTTATGGACTAAATATAAAAAGAGGTTTTATTTATTTACGATACGTCTAATTTATTTATATTTTTATTTATTTACCATACCTTTTGAGTAAGTATAAAAAGACGTTTTATTTATTTACCATACCTCCACTTTACTTATATTTTTATTTGTTTACAGCCTTACATGTATATAAGGTGACTTACAGAGTAAATATAAAAAATGTTTTATTTATTTACCATACCTCTCATTTATTTATATTTTTATTAATTTACCATACCTCTTTTATAAATATGGTATTTGGCCCATAGGATTCACTTAAATAAAACCTATTCTTGAAAATGGGCGAATGGATTCACATAAATAAAACCTATTCTTGAAAATGGGCGAATGGAAGGTTGTAAGTCCTAATTTCAAGGGCTAAATTTACCTTTTTTACCCTCTCCCTTAAAATAAGGTGGGCTATTTTAGGTGATTTGTAAAAATGTACTATGATACAAAATATTCGCCCACTAAAAATTTAAAACCCCTTAATTTCGCCAAAGGGCGAACATTCGCCCCTAAAATTATCCTTGGAGATATGTCAGGTTTCTTACTGGTGAACATTTCTTCAGGAATCTTGGAACCCAATTCTTGATGAGGGCATCAGTTTTGTACATATACGGCAGTGTTTGCAGCTTCGATCCATAGAAACTTTGAAAGTCTTTGATCATGGAGCATGGCACAGACAACTTCCACAATCGTACGATTCTTCCTTTTCACCACACCATTCTGTTTAGGAGTATATGGTGTAGTAGTCTCCCTCTTAATGCCAACCTCTTTAAAAATTCATGAAACTCATTAGATTTCAAATTAAGTCCCATTATTAGTCCTTAAGATCTTGATCTTCTTTTCGTTTTGATTCTCGATTAAGGCTTTGAAGTGTTGAAACCAAGAGAACACTTCATCCTTATTTTTCAAGAAGTATATCGAAGTCTTTTGAGAATAGTCATCTATAAAAGTAAGGATATGAATATCCTCCCAAGGAGTTCACAGGCGTCATACTAGATATGTCTGAGTGAACTAACTGCAATATATCGGAGGTCTTGCTTTGGCTTGAGGGGAATGGTCCCCTTTTGAGCTTTCCTTCGGCACATCCCGAGCATACACCTTCTTTCTCTACTCGGAATTCGGGCATCCCTTTCACCCTTTGTCTTACATCGGGTAGAGCTTTATAATGAAGGTGGGCAAACCTCTGATGCCAAAGTTCAGACTAAAGAGATGTGTCACAAGACATGACACCTAGCGGACTTCCACCAACCTGATATAATGAATCAAATCGAAACCCAAGAGTAAAATCATCTTTAACATTGTTTTTCCATACATGTACCTTGCCATCACTGAAGGTAACCTTGTAGCCTTTGTCTTCCATTTCCGAGATGTACACCAGGTTCTTTTTGAGGTCAGGTACATATAATACTTCCTGGAATTTCTAGCCTTCTTGAATGGAGGCCACCAAGTGCTTGTCGATAGAGTCCCGGATGATCTTCTTTGTTTTGACTTCACCGGTTTTCCATTGGTTCCTGGCAGCAACGAGTGCATTTGATGGAGGCTCAACAATATTTCCTCTCACATAGTCCAACACTCCTTGATCTTCTAAGGTTAGATCGAGAGACATCTTCCATCCGTGATAGTCAGACTTCTCACGAAGCTTCTCTTCGGTGGGAAAGAGTGTTGAGGACCCCATATTTCTTTTAGGATATCCTTGCTAATCTTCTCTTTGGTGATTGCTCTTGCTCTTGCTCGGGCGTTGTCTTCACCTTAGCTATGATACCATGTTAAGTTATGGTATGTTCTATTCTTAGAGCAGTTTACTTATCTTTCTTATTATTATCCATAGATTAGCAATCACATGTACAGTAAGTAAAGTGCAGATAGAACATTAAACGATCGACAGAAAACAAGCCAAGACAGTAGACATAAGATGTGGCGGCTAACCAGGGACAAACCCCAATATAGGGAAACCCTTTGATCAAATCTTCTTTTATCTTCAGTAATTCAGCAAAGAGAAATAGTACAAAAGTCTGACTTACATCAGCATCAGCGACATCAGTATTACCGGCATCACTGGCATCAACATCATCGGCATCACTGGCATCATCGACATCACCGGCATCAACATCATCAGCATCACCAACATCAACATTATCAGCATCATCGACATCATCGGCATCATCAGCATCATCGGCATCACTAGCATCACCGGCATCAACATCATTGGCATCACCGGCATCAACGGGATCACCCAGATTTCCAAGGTGATTTAGCTTCACCTACGGTACAGTTCTGAGAGAGAGTCTGATGGTCAATGCTGGTCAAACTTCTGATCTATAGTTGCAGCCCTAAATTCTGCATCCTTCCTTCCACACATGTGAGAGAAGAGTCCCTTTCTGTGTAGTAGGAGAAGAGCCTCTTTTCTGCGCAGGAGAGAGAGAGAGAGAGAGAGAGAGAGAGATGTGTTGAGATGTGTGTCCAAATGAGGAAAAGACCTCCTGTATTTATATACAAATGTTGATGATGAATAGATGCATATTTTGGGCTTCTGAGCCTACATGAGTTGCTGGTCGGCTTGATAATTATTCCATAATATAAATAAATTCATATCTCCATAAATACTTATCGGAATCGAATGATCTTTAGATCAATCCTACACCTCTCGATGAGAGGAATCCAAGAAAAATATAATCAGCCATGAATAAGGTGACCCACATGAAGTTTGGCCCTAGTTGCCAATTTTAACAATTTTTATGGTATAAAGGGATGTGTTCTCGTAAAGCACTTGTCACTTGGTCAATTTTCACGGAAGAAATGATAGCACATTATGAGGATATAAAGAGTAACACCTTCTTTAGCCAATTGATAAATCTCAAACAAAAGGGTTCAATGGTAGAGCACATTGAGGATTTAAAAAAATTGAATATAAGGGTAAATGATATTCCAGAGAAGAAAATGATTGATGTCTTCATAGGGACTTTAAAGGATAACATTCAACATGAGGTTCGTCTTTGGGAACCTGATTCATTGGAGAAGGCATTCAGGTTGGCAAGAAAAATTGAAAGTGAAATTATGGAAACAAAGAATCCTACCACTCACAACTATAAATATGGAAGTGTTTTTTCTTCTAGCCTTCCACATCCTACAAGGTTTACGTGACAAAATTTGGAAGAAAAAAGAGAAAAAGGACTTTGTTACATTTGTGATAGAAAATACACTAAAGGTCATAAGTGTGCCGAGAAGAAATTATTTTACATAGATTTTGAAAAGGAGGAAGAAAAGGATCAAGAAACATCAAAAGAAGAGGATATACACCAGGAACCAACCCCAGAGAAAGAAAAAATTAATTCGAACATATCTTGTAAAGCATTGGAAAGAATTACCACTCTTCAAACTCTCAAGATAGAAGGGCATATCAAGAAGAAAAAGGTTCAATAAGTGAAAGATCACATCAAGAAAGAAGAAATGAATCCGATCATATATTGTAATGCATTGGCTGGAATCACTATTCCTCAAACTATCAAGATAGAAGGACATATCAAGAAGAAAAAGGTAATAGTGTTTATTGATTCGGGAAGTACCCATAATTTTTATTCATTGTAAGATAGCCAAGGAATTGAATTGCTTCCTATATCCAGCACCAAAGTGTCAAGTGATGGTTGCAAGTGGAGGAACCATAAATTTCTTTGGAAAGTGCCATAATATCAAGTTATCCATGGGCAAATATGTATTGAATAGCCCAATGCTTTCCATTCCAATGGGTGGTGTTGATGTTGTACTAAGAGTCCAATGGCTACAATCCTTAGGTACAATAGATTTTAATTTTCAAGAATGTTTCATGAAATTTTCTTTGGAAGGAAAGGAAGTTCAATTAAGGGGTATCACAGGGAAACAGGGAAAGATAATTAGCTCTAACGGAATGAAAATCTTCTAAAGAAAGAACAACAAGGAAAAATTGCACAATTATGTTCGCTATAGGTTTCCACATCAAAATCATCTATTTCTCCAGATCTCCAAAAAGTCTTGGACAATCATTCCAAGGTAGTTGAGACTCCCAAAGGCCTCCCACCTATTCATGATCATGATAATGATATTTATTTGATTCCAGGAAGTGTTCATCCAAACATCATGCCTTACAGATATCCATATGCGCAAAGGACTGAAATTGAATGTATGGTTGCAGAAATGCTAGAGGTTGGTATAATTATCCAACCAAATTTGATAAACAAAGCAAGGGATGAATGGAAGAATTAGAAGGTAGGGTGCGAACTCATTCAAAAGTTGTAGAAGATCCGATTCAAACATTATTGCCAGAACTTGACGAGGAGGAAAAAATCATATTATGACCTAGAGTAGTCAAAGAAACAAGAACTTGACAGCTACGAAATCGATCAATTTTAGAGTATCTCATCAAGTAGAAGAACTTACTTACTGAAGATTCCATGTTGGAGGACAAGAATTTTATACAGAAGCATCAAGAACTACTCAAGAATTGAGGACAACACTTTTTGAAGGAGAGGGGCATGTTAGGTCCCTATACTACTAGTGTAACCCCTTATTGTTATTACTACAACCCCCTTATTATATTGTTGTGCCCATGTAGTCCCCATATTGTTATTATTGTGCCCCATAGAAGCCCACTATTGTTATTATTGTGCCCTCACATTATTATTGTTCTGTCACCTCTAATTATATTATGACCCCTTAGGCTCTTATATAGAAAAGAGGTCTTGTCATTTGTATCATCCAAGAATTTTTCATTTGTGTAATGTAAAGGAGGTTTCCCCCTTGAAGAGGCTTATTTCTAAGGCGTTGATCTATTTTTCTATCTTTTTGTGAACTGGTTTCATAACAATGGATGTGTGTTTTGGCTAAAGAAAAGGCATTAAAAGGCATTTTTGACACATTTATTTATGAAAATAAAGGAAAATAGGAGAAAAGTAAGGTGAAAGGTCACAAGGTGCATTTGAGCAGGAAATTGAAGGAAAATAATGGAAAATGAAGAAATTAGAGGTCTCATACATAAAAAGGCTTCTAAGGATCAATTGGTAACCTTTTTTTAGTTCAAGTTTGGAGCTCTCTCATTATTCTCTCTCTCTATCTCTCACTCTTTGTCACTTAGAGTTTTCTTGGAGCACTCTAGCTTTGGAGCAAGGAAGAAAAAGAAAGAAAATGGAAAGGAAGGAAAGAAAGGATCAAGCATATTCAGCAAGAATACTTGTAGGTAGCTGGTGAGTGCCAGTATTGCAGCAATAATGCTACAACTCTTAGGCGAGCTAGTTTACTCTTATCAACTCAGTGGTTCGTAACAAACTTGGAAGTAAGAGTGTTGTATGCACAAGTACTAGTTCTTACTACAGGTTGTCACTTGGTCAGACGGCGCAAGTTCACTAGGAGCTCAAGCCAACTTCTATGGATTCCAGAAGAAACTCTATATGTGATGAAAGGAAAGAAAGATAGATGTTATTCTAACTGTAGAAAGGAGAAAGACTGGAATGTAAAGCAAGCCTAGTAAACCCTAATTAACCAACTATTTATACTTTTGCAGAAAGCACTATGAAAACCATGAAAGGAATGCCATTACCTACTCAAGGAAGTAAAAAACATATACCTAATCTATTTCTGGAAGCAAATAAGAAAAAAACATATTTTTGGATTTTTATGTATTTTTATGTGAAATTGACATGCATGTAATTTATTGTGTGTGAGTTTGGCAGCGAATAGGTGGCGTTGGAGGGTAGTTTTGGTACTTGAGAGGATGTAGGATGGTGTGGATGGGTCCTAGGGGGTATTAGGTGGCCTTCTAGAGGCTTTTCCCACACTCGGCCTTCAAAAGAAAGCCTACAGGAAAATCTACAGGAGGACACAGGAAATCTACAAGAGGAAAAACAATGTTCTACAGGAGGCCTACAGGAGGAGGCCAAGAGCAGTTTTCACTGTTTTGAAGGTGTGAGAGTGGGTGAAAAAGGTGGATGAAGGTT
This sequence comes from Pinus tabuliformis, assembly GCA_031772625.1. Lineage (NCBI taxonomy): Eukaryota > Viridiplantae > Streptophyta > Pinopsida > Pinales > Pinaceae > Pinus > Pinus tabuliformis. The sequence continues at coordinate 868,040,368 of CM062818.1, read as the reverse complement.
GGATGAAGGTTGGAACGAGGTGTTAGGGCGCCTATGGTCTACCATGAACCACCAGGAGAGAGAAAGATGATTGGATTTGCTCAAGGAGAGAGGAAGAAGTTCTATGGAAAATGTAGGAAACTAAGGCAGAATTGAGGTGAGACTTGGGCGACCTGTAGGGCATGGATCAGATGGAGGATGGGATGGCTGATAGGCTGACCTATTGCTAGAAGAGATCTGCTGCAAAGGAACTGACAGTCAACCAATAAGATCAAACAAGCAATGAAATGAGTGCATCTAAAAAAATAGAGTTTTGCATCAAACTAGTCTAAACTATGATCTATGAAAGGAAATGCTGAGAAATACTGTAGGAAAGGAAAGCATGAAAGAATACTACTACAAATAAAGAAGTGAGCATGATGAAGAAGATCTGAAGCAAGGAAAAACTAAACTATTAACCTACTAAAAAGCTGCAAACACTAGAAGTCCTATGAATGAGGAAAATCTGTGTTTTTGGGGCAGCAAGAGGGTATTTACCTCAAATCATGGTCCCAAAGGGAGGAAGAGAGGCCAAGGCACTATTTCTAGCCTTTTGAATCTTTTCTTTATCACTGCTTAACCTGCTATAGAAAGCACAAATGGAAGCAAACTACTAAATCATCAAAAACAACCTATTCTTAACCATAAAATAAATACATCTAACAGCAACCTAATCTACAAACTGAAATAAAACATACAAATACAAGTAAAGAGGAGCTTGGCTACTTGGATTGGGCCCTAACCCAAGAGCTTCAGCCCTCTGAGGTAACTCAGTGCTAGCTCAAAAAGGATTCCATCTTTATTTCCAAAACAATAGTAGGATTACATGAAACTGTCACAAAAAATAAGCTCGAAATTGAGCAGAGTTTACATAAGCAAAAATCCAGAAAAATTTTGACCCTAGTGAGGCCCTAGGCCTCTCTACTTATACAAATGAAGCTACCAACAACTTCCTTAAAACTAGGGAGGCTTGGCTCCCAAAACTTGAGATAGTCATCAATTATCCTCCACTTGCTCGGCTACCTGCTAATACATGACTTGGTTGCTTGTACTCGAAGTTGAATGAAGGGGAATTCAAAGTGAGGAGTAATAAATGAGGGGGACTCCCTCCTATAAGTCCTCTCCTTTGTCCACTTCGATTTATTGTTGCCATTTGTCCACTGGATCCTTGACTTTGACCACAAAATTCATCAATAATCTGCATTAAAAACATATTAGACCACATGGCATCATAACTAACTCAACTCACTCTATAGGCATAAATATAATTAGAAAATCATACAATAAGCTAAGAGAATGGCTGTTTTGACTAGGTTATGAGGTAAAATGATCCCATATAATTACCCATTTATGAGGCTCATCATCACCCCCCTACTAAAAGTGTTTCTCATCCTCTGAGCAACTTAGTCCATCTCCTCATCTTTTATGGCCCTAGTGGCCTCCCTAGCATTCCATGCTTCTGATGTGGTCTCCTCTTCCTTGTCATATAATCCTGCCTTCCTGTCTATTTCTTCCCACTGCTCCTGCTCTTCTTATTCTCTTCTGGCTTCCAGCATGCCTACCAACAGTGGGGGACTCAATTTGGGGCCAATCCAATTGACCTTCAGCCTCTGCATGGAGCTCTTATACATTGGCACTCTCCCTAATGCCTCTTTCATCCTCATGGGGGAATGATATTCCCTAATCTGCAGACTGTGCGGTAAGTGTTCCATCTCCTCATACATGCATGCACACAGTCATCCCCAAGTAGCCTTTCCATATCCTCAAAGTGTGCAATGGTTTGTGCCTGATCACTTATATATCTAGGGGAAATCTGAGGATTATTAGCAAGCAGGTTGTGTGTGCTAATGAGTGCCATGGGATCATATGGCTCTGCTCTGATCACTAATGGCTCATTCTGCTCTTTTATCATCAATCTTCTTATTTTTGTTGTCCTTAACTCTTCATGGTTCATCCATGAGGCCATGGCCATTAGTTGCAGGTCCCCTAGCCTGGAATTGGGGTCCCACACATTCATGTCTGTGAGGGCCATGTTATGTAGGTAGAATTCTACCATCTTTTCCTTATCCTCTAATGTTCTTTGGTCATACAAGTCCATAAACTACCTATAATCTTGGAAAGGCATTGTGCCTCTTTGTGCCAAAGTATTTATCTAAAATTGCAACCATTCGTCCTTGAGATATAGGCCATAGGATTTTGCTGGTGTTCTACATTGCAATGCCTCCATGGATAAGCTGGCCATGCATGCCAGCTGGGTCTCTTTCTCTTGCAGCTGCCTCCTTAGCAATTCATTTTCTATTTCAAGTTGGCTTCTTGTAATTGCTTCCCTATGTCTGATAGCACTGAACTCTCTGTCCATTTCTCTGAGTTTGTTCTTCATATGGCCAATATACTCAACTCCTTTGGATTTGGCTATTTGCATCCACCTATGTATTCTTATTATCTCTTTCTTTAATTTAAAGAATAGTGGAATTGCAAATTTTTGTGGAATTATTCTTCCTCCTTCAAGCAAATTGTAGTAGGAGGCAAGACTAGGTTGAGGCTCAGGTTCTTGTAGCTCTGTTTTTTCCTCCTTTACCTGTGGCTGTCCTTCCATTTCTTTCTCCAGGTTTTGGGTCTCCTATAGTTTTGACAGGGTCTCCTGTAGAACTATTTGAGCCTCCTATAGGACTGTTTTAGGGTCCTGCAATTCTACCTTTTCTTTCCATGTGGGAGATCTAGGAGTCCCCCTCTCATATGTGATAGGTGCCTTGGAAGGGGATTCTTTTCCTTGGGAAGAGGGTGAATCTTCAATTGTAATTGGCACTTTTGAAGAGGGTTGAGGTTTCCCTGTTTTGATTCTTGTGCTCTTCCTAGCCTTGAAATACATGGAGGCCTGCCTTTTCCTCTTTTGTTTTGGATTGATTGGTGTACTAAGGGCAGTGAGGGTAGCTGCTACCTCTCTTTCCAGAGTCTCAAGGGACACTTCTCCTTGTTTTGTCTTTTATGCCTCTTTCTCTCCTCCTTCTATCTCTTTTTCTGTCTCTGTTTCTTCCTTCTCTGTTTCTTTAGCTTTCTCCTCCTCTATCTTAGTTTTTTCCTCCTTCCCTTCTTGTTCTGCTAAGTCACCAGTTGCTTCACCTTCTCCCCCTTGCTGCTCTTCCTCCTCATTGCTAGTAGGACTGATATCATAGGTTAGGGTCTTTATGTCATCATCAACTGTCATGTTTCGGAAGATTTCCCATGCTATAGGGAGTGTAAATTTATGGAGGGCTTCTTCCACTAAAATTTTGATTAACCCATGGTGAGCTAGCTACTCTGAATTTCCTGCTTAAACCTTATTTCTGGAGTCAATGAGGGATTGCAGAAGGAATTAGGGGATGTTGAGCTTCTGAGGTGCTGGAGTGTCCATCCCATATCTTAATTCATGGAGGATTCTAAAGTGATAACCATAGACAATGTTGTACCTCCCCTCGCAGGAGATGTATTTGATTATTTGATAACGAACTTCATCCCAAGGATATGGTATGCTAGCCCTTCTAATGCCATTTTTATCCTCTACAGGGGTTTCATTGTTTTGGAAAAAGTTTTTCTTAGCAGCCTAGCCAATTGGTTTCTCATCCTTAGACCACATGGCATCATAACTAACTCAACTCACTCTATAAGCATAGATATAATTAGAAAATCATACAATAAGCTAAGAGAACGGTTGATTTGACTAGGTTAGGAGGTAAAATGAGCCCATATAATTACCCATTTATGAGGCTCATCAGTAGCCTTTTGCATATGTGATTTCCTAGCTGGTTTGGACAAGCATGGCTTTGCATGTTGATGTATGGTTATCTTGTTGTAGATGGCATGGTTTTGTTGGGTTATGACAATGGTTTTCAACCTAGCATTTCCTTTTTCCGAATGCCATGGTATGTTGGGATGTTTATCTCGGTTTTGAGATTTGGTTTTCCGGATGGATTTCAGAATCCAGGGCAGAGGTGGTCTCAAGTTTCATTCCCAAAGGCCAGGGATCCCTTGACCGGTTTTGGCGGGATACATGGTAAAGTCTGAGGGACAAGTCTTGATTTAGGGACTAGTGATCCGAGTTTGGATTATGGTAAAGCCTGAGAGGTTGGTGTCTATTTAGGGCCTAGTGATCCAGGATTGGATTGTGGTAAATCCCAAGAGACAAGGAGACAAAAAATTCCTCAAGGATAGTAATGGATTCTAGATGGCATTCCAAGTTTGGTTCAGTTGTGATCGGAGGACCGGGTTTGGTGTGATCACGGTTTGGTGAGGGTGGAGGTGGTTTAACCTCTGGATTCCCTTGGTTTTTCTATGAGATCGCACATGCATGTTTGGAGTATGGCACGGGGGTGACTAGCTGAAATAGAGATTTGGTTCAACCAAGTCTATGGTCGGGTGGTACGTGGAAATATCGAACCTAGTCGGATTTTCCAATGATTAATAAAAGCCAAGTTCTCTTACTTTTTCACTTGTTTATATGAGTATTTAATGTCTGTCATATCTCTGATATTTATATGGTTTTATGTTGGTTATAAGCATGGTTATATGACTGGTTCGTGTCATGGTTATTTCATGTATTTACTTGTAATTGTTAAATGGATGGATGCAAGACCTAATTATTGTTATAACAGTTCAATGGAGAAGGTGGTGATCCTTTTGGTTATGTTTCGTAAGTGCTTTCAGTCATTTATGCTCATCTTATATCCTATATATGTAGGTTGCATTGATGCCAAGTGTTTAATAGAATGTCAGTCTCGGTTGGGGATGCTTAGGCCTATTCATGAGCTTAATTTTTGATTTGTTTACATTGTCATCATGTCTTTGATGAATTATGGAGGTTGTGACAAGTTTTGGGCAGAGGCCGGGATTATGGGCTAGAAAAGTGGCTCAAATCTTGGGGACCCTGGTACATGTCTGCTGAAAAGAGTCTAGGGACATTGGCACATAGGCCTATGAGAGTGACTTTGGGTTTTGGACGTTGTTATGCCTATAGCATGAGAGTGACTAAGGGTGAAGGGCTTAAACCATCAGTGGAATTGAGGGAAAACATGTTTGAGTGGTTGACATGTCTCTTGAGGGTGTTGCTGATGTGGATGGGTTTGTTTAAGGTGTTTCATCGATTCCATTTACTTTAGGTCATCAAGGAGGTTGAATCCCTTATAGTAACCTCTCTCGTTGCATGTTTACCCCGAATGGTCAGTTACTTGGGTAGACCTAGGAGGAGGGGGTGTTGCAGATACGTCAAAATGTATGACTACAGAACCATGGGAAGGAATGTTCTTACTTGGACTAAATAGAAGGTTGTTTGTAAACTAGGAATATCTGAATGAAGATTAGGAGTTGGAAATTTTTATCATGGCCTTCATTTCATTGCTTTATACTTGGATAGTAATTGAAGCAATACAGAAATCAATTAGACCATCAATAGTAGCTAAGGGAAAAAATTAAAATTCTTTGAAATCCAAGTTTCTCTCCACTCTAATCATGTATTTTACGATTTTATACTATTTCACATATTTCAAATTTCTTGTAAGGATAAATATTTACTAGAAATTCCATCTCAATAACCTATTACTAGTTGGTATTGATACTGCACAACAAAAAATGGCCCGCTCATAAATAAGTATGTTATTGTGCATAAGTAAACTTATGATTTCTTGGACTTTTGTGTTTTATCCTATTTCTTTATTTTTCTTTTCCCCCAGTTGTCATATCTGTCAATATTTTCCTTGGTTTATCTTGGAAAATTATTCAAATAAAAGGAAATTCAATTATAACAGGATGAGTTGAATGATTGATTTTGTTAGTGAAGTCTCTGCCATCGAAAAGAACTTCTAGTTACACGCACCAAGCATAGATTCATTGTTTACTGATATTTACCTAATGTAGATCAATGTGTCCACTATCTTATTTTATCCTGTAGGTACTAGTTCCTATGAAATGCCCCTCTTGTCGAGTAAGGTTGCTCAATATGGGACTTCACTTCTATCGGGTATGGGAACACGAAGGTGATGATAAAGAAAGCACTAGCATGATGAACTGCTTAGTGCACTCGCAACAAGTCACACTAGCGACCCACCCTGTTTTTCTTTGTTCAGATTTGGCTTCTTGGAGAATAGGTGAGCACGGAGGATGCAATCGATGGAATAGGAATTGCATAGAAGAGTAAGTCAGTTGAAAGAAAGCATGAAGATTCAGTCTGTGAGTATCTCTTGTTATTGGGATTTAAGTCAACAAGCATGAAGATTCAATATCTAGTTTCCAGTTCCAAGAAGAGTAAGTTGGTTGAAATAAAGCATGAGGATTCTGTCTGTGAGTATCCTCTGGTATTGGATTTAAGTTAGCATCTCCATCTAGTTTCCAGTTCCAACTCTAGAGAAGAGGAGAAGAGGACCGCTGGAATATGAAGAAAAAAAGTGTCCCATTCCGAAGACATGACACCAACATGCACACAACCACCAACATGTAAAAAACCATATGTTATGCCATTTGTTCCTCTTATAGTTACATAGTTTGTTTGGTTGTGTTCTATTCTTTCCACGACTATCACAACCCATGGTTCTGGACCTGTGGGTTTTCCCATGGTTTTGTGCATGGTTTTCGCACGTGATTTTGGGTGCGATGGTTTTCGGTCCATGGTATTGGATGCTTCGGCATGTATATATATGTATTGTAACATTGAAAGGAACATAATGAAAAATCAATCTGGTAGTCCATGTTTTTGGATCCAAGGGAAAATATATATGTATATTTGTTTTATGTGTTATGCTCTCTCTATTGTTTATTTTCTGTTTTTAGAATTCGTATGCAGGGAATTTTTGTATAGGGTTAAAACCTACATAGTTAGTGTTTTATTGGCTATAACAATTTTAAGTAAATAATGCTACAACAAACATGTAAATAATCCTACAACAATCCTAGTAGTCTCAATCATGCCAGACAATTTCATTAAATATTAATTTTAACTCTAAGTTATGAACCACTCGGCCTTAGGAAGAGACCAGATAAGACCTCTAAATGTTTGATTGGATAACAAGAAACCGTTTCAACATTTAATAGGCTCATCAAAAATTGAATTATAACATATACATCAAGACTTTGTTTAAACCATTTTTCATCCCTGTGCATGGCTCGTATTCCAATGCATATCGATTACAATAATCTCCGCTTCCAATGGAAGGGACTAATAAGGTTTGAGATCCATATGAGAAGGAGGGAGAGGGGAGGCCCATGTGGGTCCCTCTCCCCTTTGTTTTTTAATTAAACAAATTCATGCACCAAAATTTTTAATGTGGACATATGGAGCGGAGGTATGACTCATGAGGATTTTATAATGAGGATCTCGGGAGGCATAAGGGTCTCAGGAAGTATAAATAAATGGAGTTACGAAATGGAGGAGGTATGATGAGGGGATGAGGGAAGGTGAGGAGAGGTGTAATAAAGGATTACAAAAATCCAAGGTTCTGAGGTCTCGAGGAGGAGTAGGGAGTGAGAACCACATTGTATTATTTTTTTAGATTTTTATTTTTATTTTTTTTATATATATAAAACCAAAGACCAACCGGGAGTAAAATCTCGAGAGAATGAAATCTCGTAATTTTTTTCAAATAAAGTTTCGAGAAAAGGAGTGATATTTAATTTTTTTGTTGAATTTAGGCTTCTGTGATCCATATCAAGTTTATTGAGAATAGTTTCAACGAAAATCACATCATAATTCATTTTTCGATGCGTTTCGAACCAACGAGTGTGGTTCATTGTCAGGACAAGTTGAAGAACCAGATCATGGTTGCATGTTAAATAGAGAGAGCAGATAATCCAATGGTTAATTTGACTAGGAAAAGGCTATATTTCACTGGGCAACTAGACTAGACCAAGGGGTAGGGACAGGGAAAATTAAATAATTAATTAATACGTAAATTAGTTTTTTTATATTAATTACCATAGTTGAATAAAGGTAATGTTTGTATTTAATCTCGATAGTATGAATTAATTAGTTATTTATAGGCCTTTTTATAGTAAAACTATATAAACAAATATTTAGGTAATTAATTTAAAAGATGTTTTTGTTATATTTAATACCATAAAAAGTAATTGTATGTATTTAACTACCAAGATCAATAACTTATTAAAATATCCATTTATTAACATTAAAACTAAATAAAAAACTTATAACATTAAAATTATATGAAATAATAATATGAAAAATTAATACAAGTTTATTAAATGTATAACCTATTGAGATAGTTTAATAATTGACCTCATATTAACTTTAAGGAATCTATTAGTATTGAGTATGTAGCAAATTCTCCTAATTAAACAACTTGGACATTAAATTCAAATCATTGAAGAACTAATGACACTATAAGGCAAGATTGCGCTATTGTCCTCAAGAAGGCAAAGCCCCCTAGAAGCAATATTAGCAAGGCTGAGTTTGAGGCCCTAAAATCCTTGAACCATAACAAGGACATTGTCGTTATTAAGGCCGACAAAGGAGGGGCTATTTTCATCCTTAATAAGGAGGATTATCACCAAAAGATGTTGGACCATCTTTGTAACAGTGGCAACTATAAAAAGCTTAGCAAGAATCCCTAAAAAAAGATCTCTAGAAATGTTTCTCTTGCTATTAAATCTAGCAAAACTATGGGTTCCTTTTGCCACAAGTTTATTGAGAGTAGGCTCATCACTCCACGGATCTATGGGCTTCCAAAGATTCACAAAGAGGGGGCTCCCCTAAGGCCAATTCTCAATACCATATGTTAGGACCCTATAATACTAGTTATTCTCCCATTACTATTGTCGTTGTATCCCATATTGTTATTATTGTGCCCCATAGAATCCCACTATTATTATTTTTGTGTCTTTATATTATTATTGTTAGGTCTGCTTTGGTTATATTATGACCCCTTAGACTCCTATATATAGAAAGGAGGTTTTTTCATTTGAATCATCTAAGAATTGTTCATTTGTGTAATGTAAAGGATGTTGCCCCCATGAAGAGGCTTATTTTTAAGGTGTTGATCTATCTTTTCTATCTTTTTGTGAGCTGGTTTCATAACATTTGGTATCAGAGCTTTGGATTCTGGGGTTTCGCTGCTCCAAACAGGTCATCGTGTCATTTTCACTATAACTTTCTTTCTAAGACATTTTAGAATCTAAAAAAAATCCATTTGAGACGAAATCTCACTAAACCTCGGGCCCAAATTTCAGATCTTGTCTCACTATATTTTCGGAGATATAATCTGAGGAAGTTAGGGTTTTTGCAGACCCCCGAATTACATTCCAAACAAGTGACCTTGGGAAAATCATCATAACTTTCGCTCTGAGCATCAGATTGAACAGAAAGAGAACGGACTGTAGTTTTTTGGGGTATCATTTTCAGAACCTAAGGTTGAAACAGTGATGCGGCACGTTGTACAAGTTAGCTCTACTGAACCATTCTATACTCAGGTCATCGTGGGAGATTTGGCATAACTCTTCATTGGAGAATCCAATCTTGATCAGACATGTGAGCTTAGACATATTACTCATAGAGTTACCATAGGATGAAATTTTAGACCTTGGAGATCCACAGTTACAGAGATACATCAGATTCAATATCGAGGTCCTACAAAGTGAAAAAAGGTGTGTATATTTTTTTTAAATTTTCGCATAAGCTTGGTTTGAAAAATTAGTTTGAAGGAATTCAAAGGGCATAGTGAAGAATTATTATAGGTAATTCCCGAAGAAAGAAATGGAAACACCTAATAAGCAACCTGAAAGCTCTAGCATGACTCATGAAGAAGAGAAAGAAATGCAACAAGATATATCAAAATTACGAGAACAAGTGCAACAAATTTCACTCGCACAAAAAGTAATAGAAGCTAAGATGGATGGTTTAAAGAAATATGTAGAAGCTAAGATGGATGGTTTAAAGAAAGGCGTAGAAGCTAAGGTGAATGACGTGGAATCTAAGATGGACAGAATGGAAGCTAAGATATATGGCATGCAAGCTAAGGTGGATGATTTAAAGAAAGGCATGGAAGATTTGAAGAAAGATTTGACAAAGTTTATACAAGAAATGCTTACTAATGGTGAAAGGCTAGTAAAGGAAACTCATGATGAGAACAAAATAAATGTTAATCATGATTTCATAGACTCTAACGTTGGATCGAAGAACCACCATGTTCCAAAGATCGATATGAGGAAGTTAGATGGAAAGGATCTCGGAACATGGATACTACAGATGGAGCAATTTTTCGATCTCCATAATGTGCAAAACACACAAAAGGTACGCATTGCAACTTTATATTTGGAACCAAATTAGTTTATATGATATCGATGGCTTTGCTCCCGTAAAAAAATTGTCATGTGGGCTATTTTTAGGGATGAAATGATAGCACATTATGAGGATACAAAAAGCAACACTTTTTTTAGCCAATTGATAAATCTCAAACAAAAGGGTTCAATGATGGAGCACATTTAGGACTTCCAAAATTGAATGAAAGTGTAAAAGATATTACAGAGGAGCATAGGATTGATGTGTTCATAGGGACTTTAAAAGATAACATCAAACATGAGGTTAGCCTTTGGGAACCAGATTCATTGGAGAAGGTATTCAGGTTGGAAATAAAAATGGAAAGAAAAATTATGGCAACAAGGAAGCCTACCATTCACAATCATAAAGATGGAAGTGTTGCTGCCCCTAGCCATCCACAACCTACAAGGTTGACACCACAAAAATTGGAAGAAAAAAGAGCAAAAGGGCTTTGTTACAGTTGTGATAGAAAATACAGTAAAGGTCATAAGTGTGTAGAGGAGAAATTATTTTACATAGATTGTGAAGAGGAGGAATAAAAGGAACAAGAAACTTCAAAAAAAGAGGATATACACCAAGAACAAAACCTAGAAAAAGAAGAACTGAATCCGACCATATCTTGTAATGCATTGGTTGGAATTACCACTCAAACTATCAAGATAGAAGGGCATATCAAGAATAAAAAGATAATAGCGTTGATTGATTCGGGAAGTATCCATAATTTTATTCATTGTAAGATAGCCAAGGAATTGAATTTCTTCCTATATCCAGCACTAGAGTGTCAAGTGATGGTTGCAAGTGGAGGAACCATAAATTGCTTAGGAAAGTGCCATAATATCAAGCTATCCATGGGAGAATATGTATTGAATAGCCTAATGCTTTCCATTCCAATGGGTGGTGCTGATGTTGTACTAGGAGTCCAATGGCTACAATCTTTGGGTAAATAGCTTTTAATTTTCAAGAAATTTTCGTAAAATTCTCTTCAGAAGGAAAGGAAGTTGAATTAATGGGTATTGCAGGGAAACCGGGAAAGATAATCAGCTCTAACGGAATGAAAAAGCTTTTAAAGAAAGAACAATGAGGCATAATTGCAAAATTACGTTCACTAGAGGTTCCCACATCGAAATCATCCATTTCTCCAGATCTCCAAAAAGCCTTCGACAATCATTCCAAGGTATTTGTGACTCCCAAAGGCCTCCCACTTGTTCGTGATCATGATCATGCTATTAATTTGATTCTAGGAAGTGTTCCTCCAAACATCAGGCCTTACAAATATCCCTATGTCCAAAAGAGTGAAATTGAACGTATGGTCGCAGAAATGTTAGAGGCTGGTATAATTCAACCTAGTCAAAGTTATTTCTTTGCTCCAGTAGTATTGGTTCACAAGAAGGATGGATCATGGCACATGTGTCCAAATTATAGGGAGTTGAACAAGCTCACTATTAAAGATAAATTTCGCATTCCTGTCATTGATGAATTATTGGATGAATTACATGGATCAATTTACTTCACCAATTTGGATCTTCATTCAAGATATCATCAAATCATAATGAAGACAGATGACATTCCAAAAACATCATTTATAACTCATGAGGGTCATTATGAATTTTTGGTGATGCCTTTTTGTCTTACTAATGCACTTTCTGCATTTCAAGGTTTGCTAAATTCCATTTTCAAACCCTTGCTTAGAAGATTTGTGTTAGTATTTTTTGATGATATACTAATCTACAGCAAGTCTTGGAAGGATCATGTCCAAAATGTTGACATGGTGCTCAAACTAATGGAAGAGAAACAATCATATGCAAAAATCTCCAAATGTTTCTTTGGAGTACAAGAGGTGGAATATCTGGGTCATATTGTATCTCATGAAGGTGTTAAGGTAGACCCCACCAAAATTAAAACCATTAAGGAATGGAAAATCCCCACATCTATAAAGCACCTACGAGGATTTCTTGGGTTGACAGGGTATTATCGCAAGTTTGTTAAGAATTACGGGAGAATAGTAGCACCTCTAACAACATTATTGAAGAAAGATGCATTTTCATGGACTCCAGAAGCAACAAAGGCCTTTGAATATCTTAAAGAGGCAATGTGCCAAGCACCAGTCTTAGCTACATTGGACTTCACAAAAACCTTTATTGTGGAATGTGATGTCTCAAGAAATGGTATTGGTGTTGTTTTAATGCAAGAAGAAAGACCCATTGCTTTCGAAAGTCGCCCAATCAAAGGAAAGTATTTACAGAAAGCTATTTATGAGAAGGAAATGTTGGCAATACTAGATAAACTTAAGAAATGGCAACCCTACCTAATGGAAAGACACTTCAAGGTAAAAACAGATCATGATAGTCTTAAATAATTTTTAGAACAAATATTATCTTCAGAAGAGCAGCAAAAATGGGTCACAAAGATGTTGGGTTATGACTTTGAAATCATCTACAAAAAAGGGAAGCAAAATGTTGTGGCAGGTGCACTCTCAAGAAAGGATGAGGATGTGGAAGCATTTCTTTGCGCCACTTCTATTATCCAACCAGATTAAATAAACGAAGTAAGGGATGAATGGAAGAATGATGGGGAAGTGTGGGCACTCACTCAAAAGGTGCAATAAGATCCCAATACATCTGATACATTTAGCTGGAAATTTGATTCATTATGGTACAAGGATCGGTTATACCTATGTAAGAATTCAAAACTCAAACAAAAGATTCTTAGGGAATTTCACACCTCTCCCTTAGGAGGGCACTCAGGATTTCTAAAAACCTACCATAGGGTTAAGAAGGATTTTTTTTGGGATGGCCTTAAATCAGATATTCAAAAGTTTGTGGTAGAATGTTTGGTTTTCCAAAAAAATAAAGTTGAAACAATTAAGACCCCAGGACTATCACAACCTTTATCCATTCCAAGCCAACGTTGGGAGGAGGTTTCAATGGATTTTATCACAGGTTTACCCAAGTCTGAAGTAAAGATTGTTATCATGGTGGTATTTGAGAGACTTACCAAGTATGCACACTTTTGTGCATTATCTCATCCATTTAAAGCAAGTATAGTTTCTACTGCATTTATGGAAACAATTCAAAAGCTACATGGAAACCCAAAGATTATTGTAAGCAACAGAGATCCCATTTTCACTGGAAATTTTTGGACAAAATTATTTTCTTGTCTTGGTACTCAATTAGCTCATAGCTCATCTTATCATCCTTAATCTGATGAGAAAACTGAGATAGTAAACAAATTTTTGGAAGGATATATTTGTTGCTTTGTATCTGATAAACATACATAATGGGTCAAATGGTTGCCTCTAGCTGAATGATGGTATAACACTTCCTTCCATACTGCAACAAAAATGACCCCATTTATGGCACTTTATGGATATCATCCACCATCCATCACATCATATTTAAGAGAAAATTCTAAGGTTCAAGCAATGGAAGATCACATTGAGCATCAGCAACAAGTTCTCCAACTCTTAAAGGATAACCTCACCTTGGCGCAGAATAGAATGAAACAACAAGCATATCAACATCCCAGTGAAAGAAGTTTTGATATAGGTGATTGGGTATTCCTACGGTTACAACCATATAAACAAATGTCCCACAAGCAAGCTAAGAAGGATAATAAATTATCACCAAAGTATTATGGTTCATACAAGGTGTTGCAAAAGATAGGTACTATGGCATACAAATTGGAGCTTCCTGCAGCTTCCCAAGTGCACCCAATTTTCCATGTTTCATGCTTAAAGAAGGTTATAGGTGACAAGCTTCTAGTTCAAACAATATTGCCAGAACTTGATGAGAAAGGAAAAATAATATTGGAACCTGAAGCAGTAAATGAAACAAGAACTCAACATCTACGTAATCGATCAATTTCAGAGTATCTCATCAAGTGGAAGAACTTACCCGTTGAAGATTCCACATGGGAGGATGAGAATTTTATACATAAGCATTCAGAACTACTCAAGAATTGAGGACAACACCTTTTTGAAGGAGAGAGGCATGTTAGGTCCCTATAATATTAGTTATTCCCCATTACTATTGTCATTGTATCCCTTATTGTTATTGTTGTGCCCCTATTGTCCCAATATTATTATTATTGTGCCCCATAGAATCCCACTATTATTATTTTTGTGCCTTTATATTATTATTGTTAGGTTGGCTTTGGTTATATTGTGACCCCTTAGACTCCTATATATAGAAAGGAGGTTTTTTCATTTGAATCATCTAAGAATTTTTCATTTGTGTAATGTAAAGGAGGTTACCCCCTCAAAGAGGCTTATTTCTAAGGTGTTGATCTATCTTTTCTATCTTTTTGTGAGTTGGTTTCATAACACCATACGTGGTCCAACCTACCTCCTTACCAAATACCTTGCCTTGAATCTTAGACCCCTTGTTGGCCTCATAGAGTCGTTCGTCATTTGTCAATGAGCCTAAAGACATAAAAATCGACCCCGGGGACATTCTTGTGAGTTTTGATGTGGTCTCCCTTTCTACTTACATTCCGATAAGGGAGGCCATTAAGGTCATCAACCACTTAACTGATCTTGATGCCGCTCATTTGGTTGAAATTTGTCTCACGTCCACTTTTTTCATCTTTGAAGGTTAATTCTATGAACAGACCTGCGGGGTTGCAATGGGCTCCTCCCTATCCCCGATTGTTGCTAATATTTTTATGGAAGAATTTGAATCCAAATATTTTTCCTTATCATGCTTCTTGCCCAAGCTATGGAAGAGATTTGTTAACGACACTGGTGTCATCGATCTCATGGCCAAGAAGAATTGGATCTATTTTTCCAGCATCTCAACAATCAATCCCCTTCCATAAAGTTCACTATGGAGCAAGAAGTTGATGGGTGTTTTCCTTTCTTTGATGTTCTCATTTACAATAATGATGACAGTTCTTTCTCCCACCAATTTTTTAGGAAGAAAACTCATACTAAGCAGTATCTTCATGCCAGCTCCCATCATTTCCCTACTCAAAATTTGGGTGTCCTCAACACGCTTGTGACTCGTGTGCTGAGAATATCCTATGAAAATAACATTGATAGAGAGAAATCCAATCTCCTTAACGTCTTTGTTAATAATGGTTATAGTAGGCACCAAGGTCTGAAAGCTTTCCTTAAAGCCAACAAAGGTCCTAAGGTTAAGAGAGACACTAAGGATCGAGTCTCATGGATTCATCTCCCTTCCATCCAAGGGACCACTGATAAGGTTACGAGGATCCTAAGAAGGCATAATGTTCCCTCTACCTTTAGACCCCTTAACACCATCTGTAGCTCCCTTAGATCGGTAAAAGACCCTATTGACCCCAAGGACATGAAAGGTGTCTATGTTATTCCTTGCTCTTGTGGAACCCCCTATGTTGGTGAGACGGGGCGTTCTATTAATCAAAGGATTCAAGAGCACTCAGCTGACATAAAACATGGGAGGACCCGGTCTTCTGCCTTGGCAGAGCACGCAGAAAATACTAAGCATCACATATGCATTGAGGAGGCCCGGGTCATTGCCAAGATTGCTCCTTTTCATCACTGGAAGTTTAGGGAGGCCATAGAAATTGAAAAAAGGCCGAGGAATCTCAATAGGGATGACGGCTGGAAAATTAGCAGTTGTTGGATCTGCCCTTTCATCCTAGCCGCTTCCTTCTCCCTCGCCCCCCTGCCCCTTGTCTTGTTCTTGTCTGTTAAGAAACTCTCATGGGAATCAGTTAATTAAGCAAAAAAAATATTGAATCCTTAAGAACTTGATAAGAAAATGATAAGAATATTGGGTTTTATTTTGAATGGGGAATTAGCACAGCATTACTAATCTGCTCCATTTCAGATGAAAAATAGATTTAGAATTGGAATGTTTTACATTGTTCTTATTTCTTATTTCTAGATTTTATTGACATTCTTGTATGTTAATTGCAAATGTTTTTTGGAGAATCTCAGTATTAGCGATTCTTATTTATAAATAGATTTAGTGAGATGTATCTCATGTGTTAGAGATAGTTGTATATAAACTATTGTTTCATTAATTCTAATTAGATAGATGTCTTAAGAAATACAGGTTATGCATTGATGGGAAAAATATTTGTTTCAAAAAATAGCCCTTCAACACAATTGCAATTTTATAGATGACTTAAATGTTTCATATACAATTTGAGTCACTCACTTTTTGTCCCACTTGATTTTGTTTTGATGTTTTCTGTTTTGTGCAAAAAATAATCATGTCCAAACATTTCTCATAGTATCTTATTGCTTTTGTCCTATAATAGTTGCAACTACATTTTTTTCTTTTCTTTGAGGAGGGGAGAGAGAATTACCACATTCCAAATATTCAACTGTATTGGCCTTTCAAGTTTCTTGGTATTGTGTTTGCTTTTTTTACAAAAAACATAGTTCAAATCCTTCTTTTTATAGAACAAATTTCCAACAAAACAACTTACCACAATAATATAATAAAATCTAGGATATGCAAACAAAAAATACATTTGCATTAAGTGAGCCAAATATGAAAGAAATTGATTTGGTGCTTTCTACCTTCAATCTATTTCGGTTGAAACATTTCCACTACTATCTAGGAGATTGTCTATTTGATTCATTTGTTATTCTTTTACATTTTCTATATAGCTCGGCAGAAATATGAGAAGGCATAGTTAACCACTTTCGATATTTCTTGAGCAATGAAGATGATTTGGCTATTTCTTCAATGCAGAGTGAATTAGTTCCCAACTATTTTCAAAGCCTTCACAATGTTGATAATATCAAAGAATATTTGGAAGGATTTTATACTCCTTCCATTACATAAGGTTCATCTACAATTAGCTTAAAGGGTGATTCTTTTTGCATAAATTGGCTGCCCAAGTGGTTGTCAGACCTTATGAGTGTTTGGTTATACATAATCAGGGGATTTGAACATTGGGCCTCACTATATGTAGGTGCTTACAGTGCCAATGATACCAACTTGAATAATTACTCAAGTTACAAATCTATTAATTGATGTGATTTCTAACTACATTTTTAAATGCATAAACTTTTAACTATCTAACATGTTCCTTAATAGTTAGATTCTTGTTGTCTATGAACTCATCATTAATTGATACAAACTATATATTGGATAGTCATTGATGTACAAATAAACATGTTTTCCAATAGAATCTACTGAATTTAGGCTTTTTTACCTGTATGGCTCAACACGAAAGATTAAGATACAATACTTCAAATAATGTGCCAAAGTAACTAGTTTTTGTCTCTTTCCTAACCATAGCTTTTATTCTAGTATTTTTCTTATTATAGTCTTATTCTCCTTTGATAAGTGCATATTAACTTGAAATATTTTTTTCATTAAATATGTTTTCACTTGGTCAAGATAGATCATTAACTCATTTGTATTTTTCCAAGACAACATATTGCAAAATACTACAAAGTAGCAATATGGACACTTGCAACACATCAACTGCCAACTATGAGATTGCATATCAACAAACAACGTCATAACAAGACACAAAATGGTCCTATTGCACTTTGATTTCAGTTTCCTTTGTTTGAACATTAGTTATGTTTATAGAAAATTGGATTTCTCTTTAACAAACAAATTTCCTTTTCAACTATACAGATGTAAGAAAATGCAAACAAAACCCTACTCAATTATCCATATCTCATCTAGATGTCACAAAAATGTTTTTGAAGGCAATGTATTTGTAGTATATGGCCCAAGAAAAAACAAAAATCCAAATACGCCTTTAAATACCCAATTGCTTCATGCTAACCTGACTAATAAAGATGGGAAAATGACAATAACAATAAACATAAACAATAATTTGATAAAACATTTCAAGAGTTTTTTTGAACTAACCAATAATGTTTGTATCAAATACTTTTCAATCAGAACCAAAGGAATATATGAGAGAGGTGATGCACAATATTACATTCTTCTACTGGAAAGTACCATAGTCGAAAATATACCACAAGTTTTCAAAAGTCGTAGATTAGCGCCAGATAACATGATACAAGAGATCATTATGTCACCTAACACATATGCAGTTGGTTTTATGGTAGCAATAGTCATAGGCTACTAGCAAAACAATAAGTTTCTTGAACTTACTATCAAAGATGGTGAAACAAAAAACGATATTGCAATTGTAAGTTTGATATTAAAATGAAACATTTTCTTATTTTCCTGCATAGATTTAAAAAATAGATATCCTATTCTCTTTCTTAGTTTTATATGTCTACTCATTCATTAACATGCATGCACTCTCTGCAATCTTGTTATAGTTGTAACTTACTAAAATATACAAAGGAAATATTTGAGAATACAATATGAACTACAGTAAAAAATCACACCACTATACCTTTTCAAGAACATTGTAAGAACCGGTCCAAGAGGAGTTCAGATACTATGTCCTTCTGCAACAAGCTTCATTGACACTCTCAATGATGACTTTTCCAAGACACACTTGCTCTCTTTTGTTGAATAAAAAACAAAAATATTTTCTCAAACTTTTTCTCTTTTAACTAGAATCTATTTCATGTTTCTATGTAAAAAGTTATCTTTTTTCTTTAAATATATTTTCGATTAATAGATCCCATTGACCTTTGAAATAGGTACAAGATACATTAAGGCCAAAATTTTATTTTCTCCAACAATTCAAAAAATATGCAACAATTGCAAACAATCTATGCTTCTGCTTTCATCTGAATGTGCAATTTGTAAAGAAAATATAATATGCAGCCACAAACATAATGTTGACTGCATATTGGACACTGATGATGGAAAAATAGTATGCAAGTTGCAAATGCCACAACTGGCAGAATATTGTCCACCGGTTTCTACAACAAGCTTTTAACAGTATAAAGAGAACATTTCATCAATGATCTTCCACTTACGCAGGCTTTGTGTCAAAGGAAATTTTAATCTAACAATTTCCAACATTGTCAATGATATTGAACCATTGTAATCAACATTGGTCTCTGGTAAAGGAAATTTTAATCTAACAATTTCCAACATTGTCGATGATATTGAACCATTGTAATCAACATTGGTCTCTGGTAACAATATTAGATGTAAAAAATCTAGTTTAAATATGCCCATTAGTAAAAAAAATATCCATTATAACAAAGTACATAGTTTTTGCTCCAATGAAGATTTTTAAGAAAAAAAATGTCATTTATTTTTTGGAGAATAATGTTTATTCGTTAATATATTTGTATGTTTTTCTCTTGTTGAAGGTTTTACTGTAAACATGACTCAAAATGTGCTTTCAACTAACCTGATAATTGATTACACAAAAGTATCACGAGTAATTGCAGTTTCCTAATTGCTCTTTTTTAATTTGCATTTTCTTGAATCAAAGCTCTTAATGCTAGAAAAAAATTCATGGAGCCTACTATAAACAAAGAAAACAATTTTTTGATATTTTTTTTTGTTTCAGGGAAAAAACTAAGTATTATATATGGAAAAAAAAATGTGTTTAAGTGATAAAAATTTATTGATAAATTTAGTGTTAAGTCCTGTAATAGCTTATTATTTAATATGTGAATATATTTGTCTTTTTGGAATTGCCAACAGTGCATTGTGTATTATCTTGACCATACCAATTGTAGATTGTTCCATTATACTGTTGTTGAACCTTAATTTGATATGTAATTAGAAACCATTTTTTGATTTGGCATCAGAAAACATTGTTATTTTAGGTCAAATTCTTCTAGTTGATGTACTTTGATTTTGTTGTTATCGTAAACATGTTTTCCTAAAATATGCTTAATTATTCTGGTGTATGATAAGACATCTGTGTAATAATTAATACCAAGAAATGTTCAATATTAATATTCTAGACATCAATAAAACAAAAAATTTGTTTTTCTGAAAATTTAGTATTTGTTTTCATTAATAAATTGTACAGAATGTGAAAAGGGAAAATTACCTATTAACTACAAATAATTTAGGAGTTAATCTTCGTTTGGGAAATTGGTAATCCAAGGTTTCAATTAAAATATTTATTTTTAGGTTTATGTTGAAACAAATATGCAGATCTTTGTATTGTCTCATTTTCTTATAATTGCAACCTATAACCAAAAGAAAAACATGATTAATTAAAGTCTTGTTTTTCATCCAATGGAAAGAAATCAAAAGAATATACAAAAAAAAGGACCATCAAACTTGGGCTAATTTTTTGAGCAATTGGTGATTTTTTCTTATTTTAAAACTCTTTGCATAAATTAGGGGATATTGTATTTTTTTATATGGAAATCATTACTCTAGAAAATTGTAGCATTAATATACATATAAGTCTTTAAATGGTGAATAAGGAAGGCACAAGTATATTGGACCATTTAAATGTATACCAAAACAGAGAGAACTTTGCAGATAGGTAGAAGCCTTATATTCAATAGAGAACCCACAAGAAAATTCCTCTTACCTTTGTCTTAACCGTAGGCTAAAATTTAGCTCATAGCCCCCTTTCCTTCTCAAGCTCCCTTTCAATAATGCTTGTGTTTGTGGGCACAACCACAATCTTGGAACCCTAGACCCCAACCATTTTCTCTTGTGTGCGCTTTCAAAACTCTCGAGGAAAAAGCTCTGGGGGATAGATCTTTCCCTCCATCAATTGTTGGACTTTCTTTTCTTTATGTCAATTGACGACACCAAACCTCAGACCATGACATTTTTAAACCGAGTCGCTTGTGCCTCCTTCCAAAACTTCTAGGGTAAAATCCTCCAAGGAAGAGATATTTCTGTCTCCATCTATTAACATATCTGTTACCTCAGCATTTCTAAAGTTTGTCCAAGCCTGCCTTGGTATGTCACCCTGATGCTTAAATATACACGTCAACTCGACGTTTTAAAGTACATGTCACCTAGTGCCTTGAAAGTAAACATAACCTTATCATTTAAAATGGTATCCTCATTTAGAAACTCCTAGGTAAGGTCCTTCTATGGAATCTATTCCTTGATATAAATCCTCCAACATATCTTTGGTTATGTTCCCCATTTGCCATTAATTAAAGAACTTTTTCCAGGATTTTCTAAGGAAATCTAAGTCTTGGCTTTACTTTGTTCTCAGTTTACTGTTGCATGCTTTAACATAGGAACCCAATGTGCATTCAACCATCTATGCAAAAAGTTTGCAATTCCCATGAAACACTTATGATAGAATCACACTTCTCCTTATCAAGATCCTTCCCAACATTTGGATCATTGATCACACTATTCATCAACAATGAACAACCTTCGTTGATATGAATTAGAAAGGAAAGCTTTGGCCCCATTCAATGGATTTTTTTCTTTCTACACTCCATTCGTGCACACATCCTCAAATTACTCTCTCTTTTTAGCTTTAATCTTATCCAACCTACATCAAGCTCATGTTCAATGTGAATTACAGGAATAACATAAACAAAGGGTATTTGCAACAATGAACAGGGGTGTTAAAATTGCTCAATCATTTGAACCAGAGTGCTCTCTTATTAAAAAATAATTTCCATAAGCCCATCTTGGCATAATATACATTTAATTGGCCCTTTTTGGCCCTATTGGCCATACTTTTACTTCACACAAACTCCTCTTTATTCTCCTATCCAATCTCTCCCTATACCCTCTTGATGCCCTTATTTACAAATTATACAAAAGGAGGTTGAACCATAATTAGTTCAGATCCAATATTCTCTCAACTAATAATCTCAAGATCCACAAAATCCTTAAGATATCACTTTAGGATCTCTCCAAATCCTCACAACTCTCAAGATCCACTATCATAGGAAGATTTAATTACACACTAATTACAATAATACAATCTTTCTAGGATTCCCTAAAAGAATAGACAATTCTCTCAACTAATGACCTCTAGATCCACTAAATCCTCAAGAGATGATTTTAAGATCTCTCCAATCCTCAAAACTCTAAAGATCCACTATCATAGGAAGATCTAATTACACACTAATTACAATAACAAAATATTTCTAGGATTCCCTAAAAACATAGAAAATTACAAATAATTAATAATTAGAGAATTAACTCTCTTAGTAAATGAAAGGCCCTAGGTCTAGTCAAAATTTCTTTGAATTTGGAGGTAAGATGTTATTGCATCACCTATCACCTTCTATGCAAGATGTAAAAGACAACCTTTAGGTTGCTAGTGGCAAGAATGCTATGGGTCTTTAAATACACAAGTAGGCATGGATTGTTGCATGTGTAATCACAATATAATTATGATGTATTAAATTCTATGTAGAAGAGTTATTTTATATAATAAAATATATTAATAATTTAAAAATATATTTTTTTTTATTTTTTAATATCTTTTTGTTATCTCATAACATTTTATTAGTATTTAACTCTTTATTTTTATTGGGGATTTTTTTCTCTATTTTATATTTTTTGGTGCAATAGAAGTTACCATGTATAAGTGGCCCAAACTTTGTTTCTACCTATTTTTCTATTATTATTTACTTTATTATTTCTTCTAAATTAGTTTGTTAAAATTGATTAAAATGACATTGCAACTTGGTATTAAAGAATCAATTGATATTTCACATTGATGTTGTTTATGTCGTTTTTGTTGTGTATTTTACTTTATTTTTATATCAAAGAAAAGGATTCTAAAAAATATTATTTTTATTTCATTTAGATATATTGAAAAAAATATCTAGATATTGGATTTAAGAGATCTGTGGTTTATATCTTTTGACTTAGTTACCGGAGAATCCACAGTACGGACTATTTTTCTGTCAACGTTTCAAATCCCAACTGGGATCCATCATTAGGACTTATCTAGATATTTTAAGAAAATTTTGGTAATGAAAAATCACTCGTAATCCTCAGCCTATAATCTAAAGGGGCAATAATGAACAATTGAAGCTAAAAAGTCTCATGTGAAAGGAATATATCTCTAAGGCTATTGAAAATTCAAAACCACCAAAGACATAGTTTCAATCATTACATGAAGTTTACATAACATAAATTTAGGAGAGGAGCAAAAATGTATACATGAAGTTCAATCTTGCATTTAGGGTACAACACAGTTATAACCAAGAGAATATGTTAAATGTGGGACTACATCATTATGTTGGGCTAGCTAATACTTTGGAAGAAAGATGTATTTTTAGAAGCACTAAGGTCACAATTAAAAAAAAAAACAAAAAAACAAAAACAAACAAACAAACCAACAAAACTTTTTCATTTAAATTAGAGATTAAATCATCAATGATATTATTCTTTTGATATATTGCTTACGCCATTAGTCCTCAAGTTCAAGGATGACTTTGTCTAGAGGATGCAAAAAACATTTATGATACAAAATATATAGTAAGATAGACATGTTTGAATCGAACACAAATGGTAAAAAATTATTATAGAGAAAATAGTTGAAAGTCATGTTGAAGCTATTAAAAGAAAATGATCCATTACAACAACAAAAATTTGTGCATATGATAGCAAATTTTAGCAAGAAGGGAAGTTGAAAGTGATTTAAATCAAATCCCCTAGTTATTAATCAACCTAAAACCCTAATCCACCACTACAAATGCCTTATTAACATAGAGGATCTTAACCTTCATTTAAGAGCCATGTATTTAAAATATACATTAATTTGACTCTACATATGAAATCTCCAAGAATGATTTTACTAAAAATTCAGATAATTATTTAAGTCTACTAAACTAAATCCTAATATCAATAGAAATTAGAACACCACTACTCTCACTTATTATAATAATTAAATTGAATATACTTATATCTTCAAATTTAATATCCATAGTTATAAAAAAAACAACCTTGTTATGGTTAACGTCACTAACACTTGAAGATTATTGAAAAAAAATAGTTTATGTTATTAAGCCAAAAATTCAAAAATATAAATACTTTCACATTAAAATTCTGCGTTATAAATATATTTAATGAAAAACTGCAATGTGCATAAAATTCATAAACGGTGTGTTGGACATAAAGTTCATAAAACATATTGTAAACGTAAGAATTTTATATATTATATATGTTGGGTGCATTAATGTTATTTTGGATAATGAATGGCTTGCTTTAATACATACCTATTTCACCATTGAAAAATAGAAATTCATTTATCTTCTTTAATATCGTCATGAATTATTTTCAAAATGATTGCAACCTAAAATCATCTAGACTTTGGATACCTTTTTAAATATTGGAACAAGGAACACTTTGGATTGATGGCTTGACTGTGCTATATGAAAGCAATGTTTTTTCAACAAATTGATGATGCATACAACATTTCCTTAGTTTATGTGGCCTTTCAGACAATGTTTACAAAACATACATTTATTAGAGGAAGTAAGCATCTATTGTGTCACACCTTCCACTCTATTGCTAGAGAAAGAAATTTGTAGGGAAGTGATTTTTGGGTAGAGTTTCTTCTCAATGATATAATTAGGTAGATTCATATTATAATCAAAGGATCTTCTTGTGGGAATGGACAGAAGTTTATACAATACATGAAATGAAAACTAAGGCCAAATGAAGTGATTCCAAAAGGTCACACTAAATGGAATCTTGAAAAGGTGAGAAGTTTATGCAATAGAAAAAATGAAGAGTAAGGTCAATTGTAAGTGATTCCAATTAGGTGACACTACAAGAAAAAAGGACATTGGTGAGGGGCGAAAAATGTCACCATAAGCTCATTGGTGATGGTCAAAAGAGCCTTCGTCACCAAAAACTGAACGTCACCAAAAGTGGCGTCGCCAAAAGTATAGGTGTTGTAGTGACATTCAAAGTCCGTCACCAATAATGATTTATAATGACGGATAGTGACCGTCACCATTTCATATGAGCAATGGTGACAAACCATAGCCTCTGTCACCAAAAACTGAACGTCACCAAAGGTGGCGTCGCCAAAAGTATAGGTGTTGTAGTGACATTCAAAGTCTGTCACCAATAATGATTTATAATGACAGATAGTGACCGTCACCATTTCATATGAGCAATGGTGACGGACCATAGCCTCCATCACAAAAAACTAAATGTCACCAAAGGTGGCGTCACCAAAAGTATAGGTGTTATGGTGACATTTAAGGTCCGCCACGAATATTGATTATAATGATGGATAGTGATCGTCACCATTTCATATGAACAACAATGATTTATTGTGATGGATATTTCATGGCCGTCACTATTGGTGCATATATATGGTGATGTTCGTTGACCCTCACCAAAAGCCGCATTGCCATAAGTATAGGTGTTGTGGTGACATTCAAGGTCTGTCACGAATAATGACTATAATGATGGACATCGACCGTCACCATTTCATATCAACAACAACGATTTATGGTTATAGACCTTTGAGGTTCGTCACTATTGATGCATATATATGGTGGCATTCATTGACCATCACCATTTCATATTTTGGTGATGGTTGAAAAATGTCACCAAAGCTCATTAGTGATGGTCAAAATCTCATTCCATATGGATCATGTCAGGGCACGATGGAATCGAACCACCAACCTCCTGCTTGTAAAGTAGGTGCTCTTCCATTGAGCTAGCACCCTTTAAAGAATTAGACTTTTAAAATTATACCTTGAAACTTCTTAAATTTTAAATTCTACAACTTTCAATAAATTAAAGTCTCCACAATATTTTACTAAACAAGCAAAGCAACATCGAAGCTGCAGGTCCCTACGTAATAGTTATGGAAGTTATGAAAAGTGGGTGGAGGGAAAAATAATTATGTATAAGAGAATCAATATGTTCAGTTGAATACTCAATTAGAAATGAAAGTGTGAAGACATTTATAATCTATAAATGACCTATAACTAGAAAATGCACCAAATATTGCAAAGGAAATGTCATAAGTTGACAACATATGGAAAAAGAACATTGATGAAGACAGATGCAATATGTTATAGGTTGAGTGAAAGAAAAATCTCAATGTTGTTGTTGTTTGGTGTTTAGATATCTGAATGATATCTAAACTTTTGCGAAAATGTAACACGGATCTCCGGAAACCATGAATGACATATGATTATGTATATATATATATATATATATATATATATATATATCCCCTTTACGTAAACCAACATGAAAATTGGAATTTTAGAAGTCCACACTCAAAACATGACAACAACCAACAAATAAAAGAAATTGACTTGGACAGAAAGCAATAGCTTCACCTTCATTCTTGAGTTGCTTCTATTTATTTGAATTTGACTCATGAAATTCTTTATCTAACAAGGAATCAAAATCATCACTAGTATTAAATTCATCCAACACAGATTTTGGATATCCCACTAACATCTGCGTTTTTGTTGCCATGCCTAAAAACCATGGAGTTTCTCGTTAGTAGTAGTATAAGATATGTGCCTGTTGCTCAAGAACACATTCCTTATTAACCATTGTTACCTGAAAAAAACCAAAGAGACAACACAATATCAGCGTACACAAAATCCCCTACCGAAATATAATCATAACTTAGCAAAGAAGTCTAAAAGATGTTCTTAATTAATAAACTTTGTATTTGGAAATATTATTTCTTTAGATTTAAAAAAGACTATGTTGTACAACACTTCTGTCTATTTATCCAGGCAATTATATCATAGCATATGTCACACAGTAGCAATCTACAGTACCTAAAGTAAAAAGACAAATTTGCTCAAGAAAATAGATTTAGAAAAGAGATTTGAAAACTATAAGTTTTTCATCAAATCTTTACTTAATTTAACAACAAACTGGTTGGAGATTGAAAATCAAAATCATGCATAGGAAATGAATAGGACAATGGCCAAAGTCATTATTCATACAAATAAAGCTAAAGTCACTATTTCCATTGCAGATAACTAAAATTTGGGCAGTGGTCTAACAATTAGAGCTTATTTTCTAGGAAGACTCGTCAATACCATCATTTTTTTCCACGGTCTGTTGTGTCCATTTTATTTTGTTTTGTCAAGAGAATTGGCAGGACCTTCCCATCCTTTGTTTTACATAATCAATAACCATTCATCAATGATATAAAGAATAACATATACATAACAAATGCCAAAGATGTTCTTGTTGTATACCTATGTTCTAGGACTCATCTAACCTTATTGGTGCAAAGAGCTCACCCTGAAAAAATAACATCCATGTGGAATTTAGAATTTTTTTTTTAAATCAAGCTCCAAGTAAACCAATCAAAATATGAACATCCTTTTAATCAATAAAATCTCTGACTTAAAATAAAAGTGGCCTAGAATTGAATGTTATATCAACCATGTCAAGTAACTAACATCGGGTGAGAAATACAATCCATGCATATTGGATTAGTGAAATAATTGATCTGGTAAAGCTCAAAAACAGATGACTTAGAGCTAAGAAACGCAAATAAATGACTTAGAACTAAGACATGAGGTTGTCCATTCAACCCTGTCGTTAAATAGCTCTTCTTTATGTCACTTACCATTAAACTTTTTTTGAAACCAGGTGTAAGTGGTATTGTAACATTAACCTCTGATAGTCTGTTTCCACAACTACTTCTCAAGATCCGCTTCATTACCAGCATTTGGGGCTAGATAAGATACATGCAAAAGTCATCAACATGAAAATAAAATCTACATCCTTGTAAAAAAATGGGAGGAAAAAAATATCCACAAATTGAAACAGACTGTAGGATACCTCATTCCTGCAACATGATTATCTTGTTATGAACAATAAAAAAATAAATTAGGAGAAATGTAATTTTTGCCACATATTGACAATGAAATATTTTGCATATTCTATGAAAAATTGATGAAAAAAGTCAGCTAAAGCTTGTCAACATCAGGATTATAGTAAAACATAAAGGAACCACTCCAACACATATATAATCCTAAACATAAGTATCTATACATATAAGTATTTATTGAGGACATTGTATTTTGTGAAAATATGGAAGTCAAATCTTTGAAATAACACAATTTATGATACCACTTCCCTAAGAAGTCCATTAATTCAAGTATTTACGAAGTCCATTCAGGAATTTATTCAAAGTTCAAAGTTCAAACAATTAACATGTAGCCTAAAAAAACTCAGATTTGAAAAGGAGATAACCCAAAGATGTAGAGTATATATCTCACATTTATATATCCTAATTTCCAGACATTGAAATGACACTTTTTAGCATACTATTGTGAATTCAGTCCAAAATGGTAGAAAAAAAATATTGATGGTTATTTTGCTAATATAGAAGTTTTATACATGCATTTATTTAAACAGATAGCTTGCAATGTCAAACATATCTAAGGATGCACATAATATGTTGCATGTTTAGCGCTGGTTTATGAACTTGAGACAACGAAGTCCAAATTTAACAGTTTGCCTACAATATGCACTAGCAGAATAGGTGAACAATAGTATTGTAGGCATGGGTTATGAATATATGTATTGCAGGCCAATAAGAGTATGGTTGGAACATTCATGTCCAACCCTTCCAATTTTTCCTATAATTTTCACTGGTCTAATAGGTGAACAATAGAATTGTAGGTGTGTATTCTGTATCACTTACCTAAATCCAACACCTTCAGCATAGAAATTTCAAAGAATATGTCCAGAACTAGTAGGTAATTTGCAAAATGAAAGAGATGGCTTGATTGTTTCTAGAGAAGACTAGATTCTTACATTGTTGAATGTAAATTAATGACACTTTTCCAAGCTTAGATGGAACAAAAAGGAACCAAGCTAGAAGGTTATTTAAATAATCGTTACTTAGCTAGGGTAAAACCTTTTTTGTCAAAAAGCATAAATGTAAAAACTTTAAGAAATTGAGTGAAGAGATTGTAGAAATGTTCTTATCAAACCACTAACGTAAACAAAGCTAAGAAATATTGCTTTGT
The DNA here is from genome assembly GCA_031772625.1 of Pinus tabuliformis. Taxonomy (NCBI): domain Eukaryota; kingdom Viridiplantae; phylum Streptophyta; class Pinopsida; order Pinales; family Pinaceae; genus Pinus; species Pinus tabuliformis. Next base: position 868,011,275 of record CM062818.1, on the reverse strand, counting down.
AGAAGAGATATTCATGGTCAAATTAACAAGAAAGTGACCTTTTAGCATAGTTAATGCACTAGTGCTCATGTCGTAGTGTCCCAGGGCATGCTAGGGACTACAAGGAGTGCTCATGTACATCTAGAGAAGAGGTGGGGAGATATCAAGATGTAGTCAGGAGGACTACAAGCAATGAGGGGCAGATACTTGAGGTACCCAACCTCTTGGATTATACCTTGCTACAAGAGCCCCAAAGAGAGAGTAGCAGGATTGGTGGATGTGGGTAGAGATGGATGCGGATGAAGCAACAGAGAGTGCTACAGTGCAGGAGTCCCTGGGCAGCGCGAGGCTAGCAGGCTGCAATAGTGCGAGCCCTAGTTGCAGTCACAAAGGAGCCCTAGCTGCAGTCATGAAGGGATACCTAGACATAGTCTTGAAGGAGCTCTAGCCACAGTCGAAAAGGAAGCCCTAGCTGCAGTAAAAGGCAGCCCTAAATGCAGTCAAAAGGAGGCTTAGCCACAACAAGAGAGAGTCCTAAGACGCAATCTAGAGAGAGGCCTAAGATGCAATCAAGAGAGGCCAGATACGCAGCAAAAGGAAGGCTCTTATCCACAGCAAAGGAGGCCTTAATCCGTATCAAGAGGGAGGCCCTTATCAGCCATCAAGAAGAAGCATATATCCACATCCAAGGAAGGTCTAAATCAGCACTCAAAGAGGCCCTAGACACAATCAAAGGGAGGCCCTAGCCACTGCAAGAAGGATCCATAAGACAGCAAGAAAGAAGCCCTAGAAACAACGTGGAAGTCTTATGTTTTGCTGTAGGTACAACGTGTGAAAGAGAGGTTGTTCTGAGTGTTGTTCTTGGGTGCTCTTGTAGGGAGAAGGGCTGAAGTTTGAAGTTTAAGATCACAATAAGAAGAGGCATTCAACGTGGGTTAAATAGGGTTGTTCTGTAGCTATTCTAGAAAGACTAAAGGGTTGAAAAGAGGCCGAGTATCTTACTTGAAGCTTCAACTAAAGGATGACTTAGCTTAATAAAGTTCATGAAGGCCTTTTACAATCATATACTTATGAGTGAACCCAACTCTTATTATTGGGACTTATCCTAGCATCCTAATAGGTGGGATATAGAGGAAAAATACAATCTCCTTTTCTCCATTGCATTCCTCCCACCTTGAAAACCAAAATGGGACATAATGAATTTCATATACACATACTTAATAGATATATATTCCCAATCTCTTGCCATCTACTAGTTGCGCCTGCTTGAGCTAGGCTCAAGCAATTAGTCAATCTAGAGCATGCATATCCCTACTTATTCTCCACACGCCTTTGGGTGGATCTCTCTATCCATGTAGTGCCAGTAAAATGGTTTGGGTATGGTAAGGGCTGCTAGCTAGTTTTTTAAACCTTTGTATTTACATCTATTTTCACCTGGCCTTACCCTACTCTCATCTCTATGTATTCTCAAATTAAACCAACTACATAATTAGAAACTTTGTTCTTGTGTGGTATCTCAAAATACTTTTCAAACATAAAATTACAACATACTGTCACAAGGAGACTAATCATGGTTTAACAGATCAAACTTGACATCTTACATTAACAATTTCCTTTTACGTGATGCCAGTCTTCTACCCAGGCCTTGGAACCATGCCTAAAGGGGTGTACTACATGACTGGGGGTTTTCACTACCAGTAAACTTAATTATAACTAATTATGAGAACAAGATAGCATTGTTTATATACCATATTGCTTAAATTAAAGATTAGCTTCCTATATGAATTACAGTGCACTGATAGAAACATAGATAGTTTCCAACAAAAAGCACCCAAAAAAGTAGCAAAAGTCATAGGAGACACTTATTTCGCTTCTTCGGTGCTGGTCTTTGAAGACCTCCACCACCATCATCACTTCCACATTCATCCTCCTGCACCTCAAGAGTTGTAGGTACCACTCCGCCCCTATTTCTTGAAAACTCTCTGATAGGAGTCTCTGCAGCCTTCTCAGAACAAGGAATCATAAGTGGATTGGTTCTATGAGGCATCAACTCCTCACCACTTTCAACAGCTTCCATCATCAACTTCCAGTCTTTAAAATCAAACCGAAAAACAAATTGGCTGTAAGAAGCTTCTCCAGATGCCATTTCTGTAGCTCTAGGAGAATTTTTGGGGACAACAAAATGTTTTCCATTTTCATCGACATTTATTTCAACTCTACCATTATTTACTAGAAATGATAACGCAAAGAAGTTTTCTACTGTCTGGGAAAATGATATTCTATTTAGAACCAAATTCTCTAATTTGGCTTGCTTCTGTTTTCGCAAAATGTTAAATATGCTTGCCATATTCTTGTCTTTTCTTATTTTTCATCTTTCGGGAATTCTTTCACTGCTTCAGGTCGAGTGCTTTTTGTCGGCTTAGTCTATTTTCTCTGTACTATAGTTTTCCTTTGCTTGGGTTCATTATCCATTGGTCCAAGCTTAGTGCAAATTCTTGCCACATGTTGGAAAATAGAAGCAACTAAAAGCCCAATATTTCTCCATGATATTTGGGTTTGATCATCATTTCCCTCCAAAGACTTGCTTCCATATGCCTGGTCACTATAGTTTCTTAGAATATCACTACTAATAAAATCATTTGGAGTATCACCATCATTGTTTTGTGATCTGTTAATAGTAGCGAGTGTGGATGTGAGATCAAAAAGTGTATCAACATTTGTAACTTGCTCACGAGGTCTCTAAACAATGTGCAAGCTTTCCAATTTGCTAATTATAGCCTCAAATTTTCCAGATTCTACTTTTAAAATATTTTCTCTCTCCTCAGCAATCGAAGTCTTGAGTGGATGATAATGGTACCTTAATATACAGTGTTGTACCATACTCTAATTGTTACCACTGCATGCAATAGCATCTTCTTTCTCTCTCGAGGGCTTACTATGGCCTTGTTGTGATCCTTTTACCCCACGAGAGGAATCTTCCAGTGTCTGACTCAATGTTTCTTCCTCTTTAACTCTAGCTTGGGTACCAAGTCTTCTACCCATCCTTTCTATCCTCTGCTTTTGGAGTTGATAGAAATGAAAATATTCAACCAAAGCTGGAAGGAAGGTCTTGAAATTGAGATTTCTGATTGAAGAACTGCTGTGATATGCAAAGAGAGCAAGAAAAGATTTTCTTGTTGCATTGAAATGAGGGAGGGCAGGGAGTTGTGATTTCCCCTACCCTGAGAATATTGCTTCGTAATAGAAGAGGGATGAAGGCCCACTATAGTGGATATAAAGTGCCAAGACATACGCATTTTCGAATGAAATGCGTAGGTGCAGTGTGCCAATTAAGCTTGAGGATTGGGATAATTGACACATGTGGGAGAGTGGCCATATTATTGAAGAATTGTTTACATTGAGGAAGGACACCATTTGAATATGGTAAGAATGTCAATTCTAACGTGGAGAGTTTCCAACACCACTTTCTCATCTACATGAGGGAGTTTACAATTTGTATATCTTTGTCTCAGTCCCATGGTGAATATATTAGTGTGAGGATCCATTGTTTCATGATCCATATGTTGGATGCTTTACTGAACTTGAGCTTTATAAAGAAATCTCTTTAGATATCCAAAACGTCTCAAAAATTTATTTGAACAATTATTGTCTTGCAACAATGTTTATTGATGATAAATTGCTTGGTAATGTACACATGCATAGAAGAGTGTGACTGATGGCATGGATACTCAGCCTTTCGGGTCGAAATGGCCACCTCTAAAGATAATATTTGGAATATCCTTTGAGCCTTTCTTTGAGATGGCATCCAAGAAGTTGGAGTGAAGACATCAAGGAACTCTATATTTTGACATATTCCAGCTGAATCACCAAACATGCAAGAGAAACTAAAACCAGGGGTTATATAAGTAATAGCCCCAATGTATGGGAAATCCAGGCTTTTAGAGGAATATTTCCACATTTAATAATTGGATGAGGATGAATATTTCTGTTACACTATGTGTTGTTATTGATATGTTTGGACGTTTTGGGTGAACACTTGACCCATCTTCAAGAACATCCAATAACATTCGAGTCCAAGACAGATTTAAAGAGATCATTTATCAAATTAGTTGTCCAGCTATGAAAGAAAATCATGTTTTGGAAGAGATACATCGTAGTACTATCAAAGAAGATTGTGGACCATGTTAGAAAATCGATCAAAAAGGTTTTCAGAATGTCTGCTAAAATTTGACATTTAGCATTGTCTTCGCATTTTCTTATCAACTTTCATGGAGGCAAAAAGTGACAGGAGAAACTTGCACAATAATGGCAACCACTAGAATGAGAAACACAATGAATTATCAAAATGGAATCTGTTGCTATGATGACCCATGGGAATATACTTATTACTCTCAACGTGGTTGTACAGGAAAAATAGTTTTTGCCTTTGAGTATATTTGATGTATCGTAATGTAGCGGTTGTTTCCCTGCTGCAATAAAACAAATATATATCCATCTCAAGGTGAAAGAATAACACCAGTATATCTTCAAATGATATGGGTTATGTGTTGTGCTCAACAACTAGGAAAGTCTCTATCGGTCATAGTGCGATCAAGCGGTGGGTTCGGGTTTCCATGCCTGTGCTATCAAAGTATATCGATACAAGTGATGAAAAAACATATGTTCAATTCCCTGGAACATATCTTATTTTCATTACTTGTCTAGGATAAATCCACGGCCATAGTTGAGAAATGTAATCAAAAGAAAATAAATATGTAGTTTATTTAAACAAATGTGGCATGAGCAGAAAACATATGCACCAAATTACAAAATGCGAAAGTCAAAGTGTTGTATAAAAGTTTTAAATTAAAAAAATTTCAAACAGTTGCTAGGAAGTTTAACGAATGCAACTGTCTAGCACTCATCCAATGGCCATTCGAGGAGGATCGAAGCTATCCATCACTATGAATATATCTATAAAAGAAAACAGGGAATTTGAAGAAGGGACCCTGATTTTTCATACCCAAATGTTGCCCGATTATTGAGCAAGGGCCTGACGAGTTAGTGAGGGTTTCCCTTTTCTCTTTGTTTCAATCTATTTTCATGCTTAGATTTTTGCTAATATGATGTCATTGGTGGACCTTAATATATGGCATTGCACCATACTCTAATTGTTACCACTGCATGCGGTAGCATCTTCTTTCTCTCTTAGGGGCTTACTATGGCCTTGTTGTGATCCTTTTACCCCATGAGAGGAATCTTGCAGTTCCTGACTCAATGTTTCTTCCTCTTTAACTCTATCTCAGGTACCAAGCTTTCTATCCATCCCTTCTATCACTTGCTTTTGGAGTTGAGAGCAATGCAGAAATTCAACCAAAGCTAGAAGGAAGGGCTTGAAATCTATGTTACTAGAAACCAGAAAGTAGAAACGAAACGACAAACGACAATGAGAAGAGAAGTGGAGTTTGGAGATTTCACATTCAAGAAACGAGGAGAGAGAAAAACAAGACAAATATGAAACATACAACCAAGCATTTGTTTCACATTCAAGAAATGAGGAGAGAGAAAAAACAAGAAAAATATGAAACATAAAACCAAGAATTCATCATTAACATTCTCGAATACTATGGTTCATAGGTAGTTTCTCATAGGCTTTAGCTGCTCACATTGGCCATTCCTTAATACTTATAGTGATCAACAAAGCTTCCATTTCTCACATAAGCCATTCTTGAATACCCATGTTTGATCCTCTAGGCTGGCAAATACAATAGTGAAGAAACACTTGGCACCGAATTCAAGTTTGATTTAGCCTTTGCATTTTCCGGATGAGTACATGATCCCACATACATTGTATATATTCTTGGATGTGACATGAGTGGACCTCAAATTTGGGATCTATTTTATCATTTTCCGCACAGTCACTTGGTTATTGTTTTCATGGTTGGTTACAAGATGGTGGAGATTGAGTTGATCTCCATTGGATATAGAGCCAAAAATAGAGGGTTTTCTCGAACTATTGCCACTTGCAAAACCATAAATACTACAACATGTGTTTGAAGACAAAATCTAAAGAGAAAATTTTCAAAAATTTATCTTTAATCCATTATAATAGAAAACTAATCTTTATAATAATAAAAATAATATATTTTAAAAGTATAGTTGAACTAGATATTAAATTGCTAGTTTGTGAGAAAAAAAATTAACTAAATTATTTAACTAATTTATAAAAATAAATATAAAATATCTATACACATTACTGATTTATAAAAGAGATTTGATCCCTTTAGGGTGTTGGTATATCCTAAATTAAGGTGGATCTAGGCTAGTATATATTATTTACCATAATTATTGTTAAAGTGTATAACGATTATCTCATATCTGTATTTGCATTGATTAAATGATTATTATATGTAGTCATGCTTTATATTAATTATTTTAATGCATCATATATATGGTTTTGTATAGTAAATTTATTTTTATGTTAAATTTTAATAATTAAATTTAGATATTCTTTCTTGATATTAGTTATTTTTTATTAATTTTCATTTTATTCTGTTGGATCCATTAAAATTTGTTATCTGAGTCAATGTTTCCAATTAACAAGTGTGGTTGATTAATATAAATAAGTGAAATAAATTATTAAATTGTGATTTTTTTAATTTCTACTTAGTTAAATATTATATATAAATATCACTTGTGGTTATAACATACCAAACCATTCATTTTTAGTTGTTAAATATGATTATGTTAAAATAACTTAAAAAAAAAAATGTTATCACCCATGGTTAGAACTTACCAAACCATTCTTTTTTAGTCCCTAGATTGTTTATGTTAAAATAACTTTTGAAAAAATGTTATGGCCAATAGTTTTGTTATATTTGATGGTTTTGTACTTTATATTCATTTAATTTGCTAATTTTTGCACATGGTTTTGTTAGATTCCATGGTTCTATATTTAATATTTATTTAAATTTATTAGTTTTTTCTCATCAATTTTCTTTCATAAATTAAAACAAGCCAGAGAGACCTTGAAGCCTTGAAAAGAAATGTCATAATCTAGGTATTTTATTCTAGGCCCCTCTTAATATATTTTTGGTTGTTACATTTTTGTGCCAAGAGACCCTTTCGACTTGGGGAATATGTTATAATATTTGACATTTTAACTCAGACAAAATAAAACAAAATCAAATCAAATAAAAAAAATAAAAAACATAAAATTCTCTTGTGCATAGTTTTTTCTTGCCCATGGTTTTTTCCCATGGTACTCCTAACCCATGGTTTTTGTCCATGGTACTTTTCTGCAATGTAGCCTATTCAAAGGTTAATAACTAAAGCAACCTAGATCCATTTTAACTGTGGATCAAGCATTGAGAGGATCAAATCTCTTCACTTAAAGAGGTTTGTAGCTCGAGAGAGAGAGAGAGAGAGAGAGATTTGATCTCTCTTGATGCTTGAGAGAGATAGATCTATGCTGGTTATTTATAAATGAAGAGGAGTATTTTCTTGTAGTAGTAATCCTATTTGTTTTGTATTTAAAATTTATTAAATGGTGGATTTCTATTTTGTATTTTGATTTTTGAGACTTGTTTATTTTTATAAATTTACAATTATTTCTATCACTATTTTTATGTAATTATGAAACTTTCCATATTTATCATAGTTGAAATTATGTTTGTATTATAGACATATTAATCAATAGCTTGTTGCTCTTAAGCTTTGTTATTGCAAATTACCTAACATAATCTCTCTTATCACGGATGAAAAAGCATTTATGGGATAAAACTATGAATGGGATGGATAATAGATAATTATTATTTTTTATATATTAAATTAATGTCTTTGGTTGATGATATTTAATATTATAGATAATCTAATAGTTGATAAAATTTTCTGTAGGATGGTTTTATCAAAATCATTTTCCAATCGTTTGAGAGGTTATAAACCAGACCAATGGCAAAAATAATATTGTGTCCCAATGTTTATATAAAATAATTAATTAACTAGAAAAATTAACTAAATTATTTAACTACTAATTTATAAAAATATATATAAAATATCTATATACATTACTAATTTATAAAAATATATATAAAAAAAACCTTATACATTTAAATTTATAATTTTATATAAAAATACACATTTTAAATATTAGATACAATCACTAAATCCACTTTTAAATAAAAGCAATACCAAAATAATAATTTTTTTTTTTTTTTTTTTTTTTTTTTTGTAAAAACTTAACCATACACTACTACACATCAATGACTACAATTAAGAAAATAACATAACTTTAACTCATAAAATCTCTAAATAGTCAACGTTGTTAAAGATATATTAAGCACTATTGCAAGGTGTTGTCACTAGGGAGAACACCCAACCTATTTGCAACAAACCTGTTCCGTTAGCACCTAAGCTATATATGGTTGACTTCTAACCATAGACTATGAAAATGCCTTCAAAAACTATCCAGAAAACCAATGCTTTTTATGATTCATGTTGACGTCCAATTGAGAAGAGATCCATATTGCAAATGAACCAAATTAACATTTTCCATAAAACGGTTTCAAAAAACGAACCGTTTTTGGAAAACCCAGTTTGTTGCATTAAAAAACCAAATCTATTCCATTTCTTATACTGTTTTTTTCAGAAACAAAGAATTTCGTTCTGGTAACGGAGCTTGAAATTGAGGCTTCTGATTAAGAACTGCTGTGAAATGGAAAGAGAGCAAGAAAATATTTCTACGTTGTTGTCTTTTCCGCTGTTTTCCTGGTATGGTATACTAACAAACTACTATTTTTGTAATTTTTGGTGTGGTATACTACCAAACTACTATAAGAGTTCAACATATATTTAATATAAAATTCATTGCCAATATAGTAATTGTGGGGCTAGTTCATTTGAAGCTAAATTCTTAAAAAACAAAACCCAAATAACCTAATTTCACGTGAAAAAGTTAGTAGATTGTTTGAAGCAATTGAAATCGAGGAAGGAATTAAAGGATAGAAAGGGTATTTGTGCAAGTATTTTCTTGGGCTCTTGAAAGAAGACTAAGGCTTCTGATCCTTCCATCATGGTCCACATTTGCCCAGCGAAAACAGATCCATGTTTTGTGAGCAAGCCATTGAAGAGATCCTCCTTAATCTTATTTCTCAAGGCATCCAAATTTAACCATGAAACAATCATTGCCAGCGAATTACTGCAACATTTCATGTGAAAATATAAAACAAATTTGCAAATCAATTCTAAGAATGGCCATCGATCTAGAAACCCTAAAAATTGATCCAATGACCTGTACCTATTTCCATATAGCCACAGATCAGATTGTACTATGCACATGGTCTTTTTTTTTCAACTACTCAACATACATTTCATGTGAAAATATAAAGCAAATTTGCAAATCAATTCTAAGAATGGCCATCGATCTAGAAACCCTAAAGATTGATCTAGCCACCATTACTTGTTTCCATATAGCCATAGATCTGATTGTAATGTGCCCATGGTCTTTCCATTTTTTTCAACTACTCAACATTCATTCGAATACACTAAGGCGGGAAGAAAACTTGTTCTAGTCTTTCCTTTTTTTTTCAACTACTCAATATTCATTCGAATACACTAAGGCGCAAAAGAAAATTGGCATAATGGTCTTTCCTCTTTTTTCAACTACTTAACATTCATTCGAATACACTAAGGCAGGGAAGAAAACGTGGCAAAATGGTCTTTCCTTTTTTTTCAACTACTCAACATTCATTCGAATACACTAAGGCGGGAAAGAAAATACGGCAGAAATTAAATTTTTAATTTGGATGATCGTTAAATTTTTTAATTATAATTATTTATTTTTTTATAAATTTTAAAAACATTATATTTTATGAATATATCAAAATGTATGGAATGTATATTTTCTTATCTTATTGTATACTCATTTCAAAAAATTATATTTTTTATTTTTCATAATTACAAAAAAATTAACCATATTGTAAGTTGTAATTTTAAACAAATTTGGATTTGGATTTCATACAATTAAGAAAAAAACTATAATTTTTTTTATTAATGTTTAATTATCTAATACTAATATTATGGGTTTCCATGTTATTTAAACAAATGAGATTTGGTTTTATAATTATTATGTTAAACTTTAAAGCTAAAAATTAACTTTTAACAATGCAATCATTTATAACCAATTTGGATGTAGTTCATTGTTATGGCAGTAAGAAATGAATCCCATGAGTCAATTGGTTGTAGTTCATTGTGATGGTAGTAAAAAATGAATCTCATGAGCCTAGTCCCACCCACACATTGGTATAGTTCCACCCAAGGAACCATTGATCTTTCTCCATGAATCGGTAATATTGTACCAAGAAGCACCATAATGTATGGCATTTCTATTTCCCACAATTGAAAAAGCACCATAAATCCTTCTACATGAGCATTTTGTTTCCGTATTGTTGAACTAAACATGGCAAGACTTTCATGTGGCAACAAGAATTTCCGAAAACCTCATCCCCCCTATCACAATATATCTTAGAATCCGTCATGTTGGAGTGTAGTATCGCCAGTAAGCATATAGGAGTGTAGGGGAACACAACCTCAAAGTCAATGGGAAGCCAAGGGGAAAGGTTTGTGCATCTAAGAGGGATACCTCGATTACATAGATGTGATTTTCTAAGCTTTTGTATTAATCAAATGTATATTTGAGGGGGAATTCAGCGATAAAAAATGCTTGACTAAATTTTCATACACAAGGGTTGATTCTACTCCGAATTTTGATACTTTGTGTTTACTCACTTTAATGTCATTACATATAACTAATAATTTGCAAGTCCTTGTCTCATATGATCTCATTTTATTTCAATTGTGAAGTGACTAAGCCTTGAACCCCAAATCCTCATAGCTAAGATTTACAAAGTATGCATTGCCTCATTTCCTCTCATTTTACTTCAATTAAATGGAGCAACTATGCCTTAGCCCCAAACCCACACAACTAAGCTTTGCACATTAAAGAATCATCTCTCTCCCTGGTATTACACTTGGTTTAGATATACAATTCTTAGAAGAGAAGCAATGCCTCACTAAATACCTTACATGTTAACTTATCATCTGATCCCATTACATTTTCCAAGCATTGAGGACATTAATAAAATTTCAAAATTCAATTTCACACTCATTTGATGTAATCACCACGTTCCATCAATTTCAGGGAAAATCTACAAATAAATGTAAGTAATTATTTTGATTTTTTTCATTGATTCTAAATTAGCGAGAAAACTGCAGATGCATATTTATTTTTAAAGTACAATCATCCAAAAAAACTCATCAAAGACTAAAGATAGGTTAAAACCTTTATGGAGTGAAAAATATTGTTGGTATCCTCCAGAATAACACTACTTTTAGAAGCTGGGTTTAGATTTTACCACAAATGCAAGAACCAAAGTGAGAAGCTTATTTTAAAGTTTTTATAACATGATATATTATTAAAAAAATTGAAGAAGCACACAATACAAAAAAATTTTGTATCTAGTATCATTCTAGATAGAGAAAAGTACTCGTTAGGCTATCTATGACATGAGTAAGAATTGATACCCACCTACTTTCAAAATCATTATGGACGTTTGAATATTAAAAAAGGAATTGATTAGGCTACCTATGACTAAATAAGAGTCTACCTATGACTAAATAAGAGTTATTGCCCACCTTTCCAAACTATCATGTACATTTAAGCTATCATATTTTATCAACATCCTTTCTATGATGCAACACGTTACAACTTTCCATTATATTTATGCATAATATGAGTTGATGTACTTGTAAGGTGCATAAATTCCAAAATAATTGTCCAAATACCCATGTTTCCACTAAATTAATTGTTTAAGTAAGAGACACATTCTATTGTAGGAAGCATGCATCAATCAAACACTGCTCTACTCATAGTTTACAAACCCAACCAATTTTTCATACACAAACACATTCAAGACTAATCCACAATAACAAACAATGCTCAAAACAATATTCTTCATCAAACATCTACCAATGCATAAACAATGAGGAGACAAGAGACACATAGAATATTCGATCAACCAGGGCCAAAACCTCTCCAACATGAGAGGAAAACCCAAACGAGATCTTCTTCTTATATAGACTTCAATTGATGAATACCAAGACCATGGCCTAGACCCTTGACTCAATGACCTCTCCAAGACCAAGTCACAAGCCTCCTTGATTCAACTTCCTTATTTTTCCTTGAGTCAACGATGATTAAGCTTCTTCCTTCAATAACTCGACTATCCTTCAAATCCCAGTTCCATGGATCAGATCTGTAGCTCTTGGCCCTCTTACATAAACACTAGAACGCGTGGTTGACCAACCTGTCAAACCTTGATCTTCTTTGCTTGGATGGTATGAACTCTTATCATAATTCAGGTGTAACCTTGCTTATCTTCGTCCTTGATTCGACTTCTTGGACAACAACAAGATCTTCGAACTTTTCTATAGTAGATAGTTCTTCCTTCCTTCGCACGTGTGGATCTATTAGCCCTAAAATAGACCCATAAACAACACAAAAGTCTTCTCTCTTTGTTTCCTTCTCTTGGTTGGTTATCTTCTCACTTCTTATTATAGACTTACTTAACCAAATTTGCTTGTCCACAAATGGAGGATGAGCTGCCCTATATATAGTGGTTTTTTCATCAAAAAAACGTGTTAGGAAGTGTTAAGGAGTGCTAGGGGAACACAAGGGAGCAATAGGTGAAAATAATGCATGCAAATGAACGATTAAGATTTTGTGACAGGAAGTGTTAGTGAGTTCTAGGTGTGCTAATGAGGGAGTGATAAGGCATGATAGGCAGTGTTAAGGTATATTAGAAGTCAGGGAAACATTCCAAGATGTGTCAGGTACTAGGGTGTGCCAATGCATGCCACGAAGTGTTAAGGAGTGCCAGGGAAACATATGGGAGCACTAGTTTCAAATTCATGGAAATGAATGACTAAGGGTGTGTGACAAGGAGTGTCAGTGAGTTCTAGGTGTGCTAAGGAGGGGACGACAAGGTATGTTAGGTGATGCCAAGAAATGCTAGAGTGTTAAGGCGACATGCCAGGGTATGCCAATGCGTGTCAGGGTGTGCCAATGCGTGTTAGGGTGTGCCAATGCATGTCAGGGAGTGTTAGGGAGTGCGACATAAACACAAAGGAAAACCAGTTCAATTCATGGAAATGAATGAATAAGAGTGTATGATAGGGAGTGTCAGTGAATTCCAAGTGTGCTCAAGAGGGAGTGACAAATTTGTATGCTAGGTAGTTCCAAGGCATGCAAGAGTGCCATGACATGTCAAGGAGTGGTACGATATGATAGGGAGTGCTAAAGCATGTCATGGCATGCAGGGAATGCCAACATGTGCCACATAGTGCCAAGGGATTGTTAGACATGCCAGGTGTTATGCCATGTCAAGATGTAAAGTATGTTGCTTAGTTGTTTTATGGCCATGGTTAGACGTGAGCCTTGACTTGGTAACTTATTAAGTGAGATGAGCTAATATTGGGCATAAGTAGCCTAAGATGAGTTATAGGCCATTCTTAGGTGAACAAGGGATAGTATAGTTGTAGTAACTGTAACTTCATCAAGATGTTGTAGTTGAGGTAGGACTTGGTTGGTTCCAAAGTCTTAAAATCAATAAGGGTAGTTATGAGGGCATGATAGCTAAGGAGTGCCAAGGCATGCCAGGGAATGAAAAGGTGTGATAACACATGCCAGACAATGTCAATGCATGTCAAGGAGTGTTGGGGAGTGTGAGGGAATCACAAGGGACAAGTAGGTCAAAGTGCATGGAAACAAACGAATAAGAGTGTCTTCCAGGTGTCCCAAGGATGAAGTGTATTAGGATAATTTCATAATAGGACTTGCAATAAGTAAGCCTACAATTACGATAAGGAAATGGAAAAAGCAATTTTAGACAAAGGGAGACTTTTGTCTAGGGACAACACTATTTTTTCAATGACTTGGTTGGGTTCCAAAGTCACAAAAAAAGTAAGGCTATCTATGAGGGCATGGCAACTAGGGAGTGCCAAGGTGTGCAAGGAATGCCAGGAAGTGCTAACACATGCTAGAAATTTCCAAGGCATGTTAATCATTCCAAGACATGCCAAGTGCTAGGGCATGCCAAGAGGTGTCAGGTGCTAGGGTGTGGCACCAATGCATGCTAGGGAGTGCGAGGGAAACACAAGGGAGGACTAGTTTCAATTGCATGTAAATGAATGAATAAGAGTGTGTGATGGGGAGTGTTAGCAAGTTCTGAGTGTGCTGAGGCATTGACAAGGTATGTTAGGTAATGTCAGAGAAACACAAGGAAGGACTAGTTTCAATTGCATGGAAATGAATGAATAATAGTGTATGATAGGGAGTGTTAGAAAGTTATGGGTGTGATAAGGAGGCATCTCTGGACAAATTTTGGGAGGGTTTGGAGAATTTTTTTTGTTTTGGTGCAGACTTGCAATTTTTTGGCAATTTTTTGTCTAGCAGCACAGCGAGCTCACACTTTGCTTCTTCCTCAGGGCTCCAAATGATGTAAAATTAGCATTCTTGGAAAGCTTATGACCCCATCTCAAACCCTATTTTCCCACTTTCCTGGTCTGGGACTCAGGTTTTGAGAAATTTGCAAAAAATAGGCCAAAAATAATCTTTCTGCCCCTCTCTTTCCATTTTGTTGCGCACCTCAAGACACCTTGGGAGAATGGCCATATCTCAGCGAAAAATTGGTCATGTTGAGCGAAACAACACTCTAAAGACATATACACTCTCCCAGATTTCTATAAAAGGCTTCCAATTTGGATTTGGACTTTAGAGAGGCACTCAAAAATGGCCTCCAATAGCTCGTTGTACACCTGGAAATTTCTCATATTTTTGTAAAATTTTCTCTGTGTAATTTTTTGTAATTCCTAGTTTGACTCTAGTAAAAGTCAAAAGGGTGAAGTAGATGAATGTGAGGGGTAAAATTAAATGTAAATAATGGGTGGTTAGTATTTATAAGTTGTTTTGATGTAAATTTGACCTCATTTATGAGAGAGGTTGGAGTCAAAGTTAATTGTAAAAGTCATTTTTAACTTCCTTAGACATTAGGGTTTGGTTAGAACACCTCATGGAACATTTCCTAGAGTCATTGATTCAACCCCTAAGAGTGGGGAGATGTTGTTTTGGTTCTTATGTATTAGTTTCTCAGTGAGAGAACGAGTTGGATTTCAAAGGAGAGAATTATTGTAGCTTGTACTTGGACATTTTCTGGAAATCAAATGACACAATTTGCAACTGTTATTTAGGAATTCATGTGCAGTAAGTTTGTGATGTTATTTTTTCTCTGTTATAGCTTTATATGAAATATGTTAATCTTCTCTTTCCATTCATCAATTATTCAATGTTTTTCCTTACATTTTATAAATAAAATTCTTTGCATAAAGCTCTGTTTTGATGGAAAAATCATTATGTGTTACTTTATTTCTTGCTTAATGAATTCATGTTTCATGCTGATTAATACTTTTCGCTTCTTATAAACACTACCCTACACTGAAAAACCCTATGATCCATCACAAAAGTAATTCTACCTTTCTCCTTTTTTTTATTTTTTGTTGTAACCCTTTGATCCTCTGACCTAGCTACTTGGTTTTTCTCCCTTATCTAGCAACAAAACCCTAAATTTTCCAAAACCCACTTGAACCTAGCTATCTAGCCTAAAATCCTTTACATTCCAGTCATATCTTTGTTTTTATTTCATAGAGACAGCCATCTCTGGTTTGGTAGGACTAGCTACCAAACTAAAAGCTTGGTTTGTGATTACCTCCGTCGATCTCCTCATCAGCCTGGGACATTGTGGAGGATAACAGAGGCAATTAGGGAGTGCAAAGGTGTTCTAGTGAATGTAATTTTCCCAAGTCATGGAAAAATGTAATGCTAGTTGTAAGGTCATGACTGCCAAGGTGTGTTACGGAATGCTAGGGCATGCTAACATGTGTCAGATAGTACGAAGACATGTCAAACAAGATAAGACGTGCCAAGTGCGAAGGCATGCCAAGATGTACAAGGGTGTGACAATGCATGCTAGGGACTGTCAAGGGAACAAAAGGGAGGAACAAGTTAAACTACAAGTAAATGAGCACATAATAGGGTTAATAAGTCATCAATTTACCTTTTCCATGAGGGTCATGCTAGGAAAGCCAACACTAAGTGCCAAGTGCCAAGTGTCAATGCATTCTAAGTGCCAAATCTTCCTCCATTTCTTCTCATCTAGTTTCCAATAATTTATCTCAAATAAATTTAATATTAAACCATGCCAAATCATACCAAGTCATCTCAATGCATGCCAAACATGCTAATACTTGCCAAGTTCCAACACGTGGCAAATGCCAATGTGCTTCATGGAGTGTGATGCATGCTATGAAGTGGACGAGCATATTAAAGAGTGCTAAGGTGTACTAGAGAGTGCCAATGCATGTTGAGGAGTGTTAGGGAGTACTAGGACAATACAAGGGAGAACTAGGTCAAAATGCATGGAAGTGAATGAATATAAGGGTGCATCGAGGAGTGTTAATGAGTGCTAGCTTTCATGCCAAGGAGGGAGTGACAAGGTATGCTAAGCACGGGTAAGGCACGCCAGGTAATATCAGGGAATGTCAAGAAGTGCTAGAGTGTGCTAGGTATTTTTGGGGTGTGTTAGCATGTGCCAAATAGTGCCAAGGCATTCTAGGTGCTAAGACATGCTAGGATGTGCATGGTGCCATAGTATGTCAATATGCGTCAAGAAGTTTCAAGGAAAAAAAAGGAATAAACAAGCTAAAATGCAAGGAAATGAACACATAAAGGGGTTAATAAGTTGGGACTTTATCTTTTGCAAAAGGGGCATTCTAGGCACACTTATAATATGTCCCAATGCATGCCAAGTGCCAATGTGTGCCAAGTTCTAATGTTTTTCAATGCAATATTTTGCCAAGGTGTTCCAGGGCATGCCAACACATGATAGGGGAGTGCTATGCTATGCTAGGGCATGCCAACATGTGCTTGGGCATCCTACTCATGGAAAGATGTTCTAGGTACAAATATGTTCCAAGACATGCGAGGTGCCAAGGAATGTTAGTGTACTATTCCAAAGCATGTTAAGGTGTGCCATGAGTGTTGAGGAGTGCTAGGTCTCTCTCATTAATATAATTTATAGATCTTGATTATGTATTAAATAATATAGTTCCTACACACACTAGTGGAACTTTATTTAAAGGAAATTTGCTAGATAATAAACCTAATAGAGATGAATCATGTGTTGACTCATAGGAAAACTATATTCTTATGACATGAGGGAAATGATACACACTAATTAATTCTTTAAAAATTGACTGACTATTATAACCACTATGACCTTGGACACATAATAAAAAAGGCTCCACAACAATGGTCTTAAATCATTATCTTTTGACAAAAAATATAGTAACAAGTACATACTCATCAAAAACTCATTGGAATGATCAATGACGATGAAAATTTTTTGACTGTCACCAAAAGTAACCAAAAAGAGCATGGTTGAGGGTCAATAAAATACCGTCACTAGAAGTGTCACCAAAAAGAGAATTAATGATGGACCTTTAACGACCCTCACCAAAAGTGTGACCAAAGAGAAAATTAGTGACGGGCCTTTAATGAACCTCACCAAAAGTGTCATTGAAAATGGATTTGGTGACAAACCTTAAAGGACCATCACTATATACACTTACAACGATGATTTTTTAAAGACTCTCACCATATGCGACATTGGTGATGGTCCTTAAAGGTCCGTTACAGGCATGAAGCATCATAAAAAGCTCATTGGAATGATCAATGATGACGAACATTTATTGACCATCACCAAAAGTAACCAAATGGTGACAGTCAATAAAATATCGTCACTAGAAGTGTCACCAAAGAGAGAATTAGTGATGGGCATTTAATGACCCTAACCAAAAGTGTCACCAAAGAGAGAATTAGTGACGAGCCTTTAACGACCCTCACCAAAAGTGTCATTGAAAATGGCTTTGGTGACAAACCTTAAAAGACCATCACTATATACACTTACAACAACGCTTTTTTAAAGACCGTCACCATATGTCACATTAGTGATGGACCTTAAAGGTCCGTCACAGGCAGGACCCTCACCAATGACCTTTTTTCTTGTAGTGTGACACTAAATGGGGTCTTGGAACATCATTGGTGACACATCCAAGTTCATGCATGGCTTCATGAGCTTATTATTCCAAGCAATCATTGAATTTTTTTTAAAAGGGTTGGTTATATATATATATATATATATATATATATATATATATATATATATAATATATATATATATATATATATATATGACATTTTATATAAAATAATTTTTTAGTTTAATTAATTATAATCACACATTATTATAATAAGTTATATAAAGTTTAACTTTCATTCTTTACTTTTATAATGATTAAAGTGAAATATGAAATTTTACATATACATTATTTAAAAATTAATTCGAAGTTGGAAAAGAGATGCTTTACAATCAATGTTGCAAAATCTTATGTTACATACAATTTATAAAAATGGATTTTGTTTTCCAAAGTATTAAGCACTTAAACAACATGTAAGTTTGTGATCTAATCTCTTAACGCATATACAACATCTACCATCAGAGGACATGAGGGGGCCCTCGCCCTGTCAAAATTTAACCAGGGGAAGTGGGGGGGGGGAGGGGGGGGAGGGGGGAGGGTGGGGAGCACACATTGAGATCTTTTATAAACATTGCCAATCCTTAAATATATGATCGAGATTAAAAGCAGGACTCCTCCCCCCCACCCTTTGAAATTACCAAAGGAGGGGGGGCACTTTAAAGGCTTAAAGAATGCACAAGTTTGCGACTTAATATTTCAACACACATACAACATCTACCATCAGGAAACATGAGGGGTCCCTCACCCTGTTAGAATTTAGAGGGGGGGCATGTTGTTCTATTTTCTAAACACCACCAATTGTCAAATCTAAGACCAATGTTGCTAGCAGGACCCCTCCCCAAGAGGTATATCCATATGCCTTTATAGTTTCCTTCGACAACCCCTCCAATCCAATGACGTGGTGGCTACACAAATTTAATGAGCATGATTGAATTGCATGATCCTCCTTCCCCTAGTTGATGTCACTAAGGGGTCCACATTAAGGTTCCCTCAAAATGTTCCACGAATACCATCTGATGGCCCATGTTGATCACCGTCAAATCGACAGAATGTGGGGACTTTACCTCGCCTCAATATGGAAAAGGGGGTCATAGAATTCAGTCCTTTTCATCCATTTATAATCTAACTCGACCATTGATTATATATATATATATATATATATATATATAAACGAAGTCTTCGCAAGCCCTAAATTTTATCATATCCATTTTAAAAAACACCCTTTCACATGCGTGTAAGAAGTTTGGACATACTTGCCCGAGTAGAGTTCTGACATTAGAAGTGGATTAGGCAATAAAAATATACATAAAATATCTATATATTTTAAGAAAAAAATAAGCAATGAAACCACTCATAATCCTCAGTGTATATTCTAAAGGGGCAATGATGAACACTTCAGCTAAAATTTTCATGTGAAAGGAAATATCTCTCTAAGACTATTGAAAAGACAAAACCACCAAGGACATAGCTTCAATAAACACTTGAAGTTTACATAACGTCAATTTAGGAGAGGATAAAAAATGTATACATGAAGTTAAATATTGCATTTAGGGTACAACACACTTATGACTAAGAGAGTATGTTAAATGTCAGACTACAACATTATGTTTGGCTAGCTAATACTTTGGAAGAAAAATGTATTTTTTAGAGGCACTAGGGTCATAATTTTAACAATTTTTCTTGTTCATTTGATTTAGATATTAAATCATAATTGACATTATTCTTATGATATATTGCTTATGCATTTAGTCCTCAAGTTCAAGGATGAATCGTCTAGAGGACACATAAAAAATTTATGATACAAAATTTATATTAAGGTAGACATGTTTGAATCTAACACAAATGATAAAAAAATTATTATAGAGAAAAGAGTTAAAAATCATGTTGAAGCTATTAAAAGAAAATGCTTCATTACAACAAAAATTATTGTGCATATGATAGAAAAGTTTAGCAAGAAGAGAAGTTGAACTAATTTAAATGAAAGCCTTTAGTTATCAATCTACCTAAAACACTAATACACCACTACCAAGGCCTTACTTACATAGATGATCTTAACCTTCATTTAAGGGCCATGTATTTAAAATATACATTAATATGAATCTAAATATAAAATTTTAAAAAATGCTTTTACTAAAAACTTTGAAAATTACTTAAGTCTACCAGAAAAAATCCTAATATCAATAGAAATTAGAACACCACTACTCTCACTTATTATAATAATTAAGTTGAATATACTTATATCTTCAAATTTAGTACCCACATTTATAAACAAAGAAACCTTGTTATGGTTAACCTTGTTAATACTCTAAGATTATTAACAAAAAATAGATTATGTTGTTAAGCCAACATTTCAAAAATCTAAATTCTTTCACATTAAAATTAAGTTATAAATATATTTAATGAAAAGTTGCAATACACATAAAATTCATAAAAGGTGTGTTGGACATAGAGTTCATAAAAAGTATTGTAAACTTACGAATTTTATATATCATAGATGTTGGGTGCATTCATGATATTTTGCATAATGAATGGCTTGTTTCAATACATATCTATCTCACCACAAAAAAGATAGAAATTCATTTATTCTCCTCAAGTTCATCATGAATTCTTTTCAAAATGATTGCAACTTAAAATCATTTGTACTTTGGATGCATTTTTAAATATTGGAACACGAAACACTTTGAATTAATGGCTTGATTGTGCT
Source organism: Pinus tabuliformis (assembly GCA_031772625.1). Taxonomy (NCBI): domain Eukaryota; kingdom Viridiplantae; phylum Streptophyta; class Pinopsida; order Pinales; family Pinaceae; genus Pinus; species Pinus tabuliformis. The sequence continues at coordinate 867,990,406 of CM062818.1, read as the reverse complement.
ATATGAAAGTAATGCCATTTCAACAAATCGATGATGCATATATCATTTCCTTATTTTAGAAGTATGATGTGGCCTTTTTGACAATTTTTACAAAACATTCATTTATTAGAGGAAGTAAGAATCTAGTATGCCACACCTTCCACTCTATTTCTAGAGAAAGAAATTTTTAGGGAAGTGGTTTCTTGGGTAGAGTTTATTGTCATTAATATAAAGGTAGGTTCATATTATAATAAAAGGGTATTCGTGTGGGGATGGAAATAATCTTATGCAATACAAGAAATGAAGACTAAGGCCAAGTCAATTGATTCCAAAATATCACACTAAATAAAATCTTGAAAAGGTGAGAAGTTTATGCAACAAACAAACTGAAGAGTAAGGTCAAATGGAAGTGATTCTCATAAAGTGACAATAAATGGGATCATGGAGCATTGTTGGTGAAACGTCAAGTTCAAGCATGGATTCATTAGATTAGTATTCAAAGCATTCATTGAATTTTTAAAAATTAATTTGAAGTTGAAAAAGAGATGTTTTGCCATCAATGTTGCAAAATCTTATGTTACATATAATGTATAAAAATGGGTTTTTCCCACTAAAGTATTAAGGACTTAAACAACATGCAAGTCTATGATCTAATCTCTCAACACATATACAACATCTATCAGACAACATAAGGGGGGCCTCACCCTGTCGGAATTCAAGGGGGTTTGGGGGGGGGGGGGTGGGTGTGTTGAGTTATTTTATAAACACCGCCAATCCTCAAATATATGACCAATATTGAAAAAATGACCCCTCCCTATCTATTTGAAATGACTAGAGGAGGGGGGTTGCATTAAAGGCTTAAAGAAAAAGCAAGTTTGTGACTTAATCTATCGACATGCATACAACATGACATGAGGGGTCCCTCACTCTGTCGAAATTTAAATGGAGGGAGGTGCCACATTGAGTTGTTTTATAAACACTGCCAAATGTCAAATATACGACCAACGTTGAAAGTGAGACCACCCTCCCCCCCACCCCCACCCACACCCCCCCCCCCCCCCCCCCCCCCCCCCCCCTTAATAGGTATATCCATATGCCTTTATAATTACTTCTGTGAGCCCCTCCTTCAATCCAACAATGTGGCAGCTACACAAATTCAATGAGCATGATGAAATTGCATGATCCTGCTTCCCCTGGTTGATGTCACCAAGGGTTCCACATTCAAGTTTCCCTTGCAAGGTTCCATGAATACCATCTGACAACCCACATTGATCACTTCTGAATTGACAGAATGTATGGGCCTTACCTCGCCTTAGTACAAGGGGGGCAGGTTCGCGTAATTCAATCCCTGTCATCTATTTATAATTGAACTCGACCATTGATAAAATATATATATAGTCTTCACAAGTCCTAAATTTTATTGTCGCCTTTTTAAATAACACCCTTTCACATGCATGTAAGAAGTTTAGACATACTCACCCAAGTGGAGTGTTGGCATTAGAAGTGGACTATGTTTCTCCCATAAGGCCATGTTCATGTATGGAAACATTTTTTTAAGACTATAATAATGTAGAGAATAGTTTTTTTTAATAAACAAGTGATAAAACATAATTTCAGTTGTTAAATAAATAGTATAGCTAATTTAATACTATCTAGAATGGAATTTATTCATCATTGTTATTTAGTTAAAATAACAATTGTATGAAATCTTTCATTTAGAATATTTTCGAAATCTATAATCCAATCCAAATGTTATTAAAGTTAAATTAAAACAAAATTTGAATAAAAAATCCATTTGTATATCGTTGAGAATGACAACATAATAGTAAACTTTTATTGTTATAAAAAACTTTATGATAAAAATAATATCTTCAATAAGAATAACTACTAATTAAATTATATTATTACCATGACATCCCTTTTAAGACATTTTAAACCTTGACGACAAGAAACTCATGTTGCATGCTAATCTAGATTTCAAATATGCCCGACACCTATGTAATGGAGAGCGACAATGAAGTGAAGGGCATGTTCTAGATTTCAAATATGCCCAACACCTATGTAATGGAGAGCGACAATGAAGTGAAGGGTATGTTCAAGTTTATGTGAAGTGTGATGATGTGTGAATCATTATCGACACTTTTCTAAAGAGTATATCTTGTTGCAATCTTAAAATCTTTTAAAGTTTCTCCTCATATTTGTGGTTCCCATTTTTATTGGGTTCTTCTATCTCAAATTCTCTTAATCCAATGCATGGATTTCTATCACTTTGTTTTTTTGGAAAACATGTACCTATATAAGAAAACCTACCAAATATGTAATTTTATATAGAATTATTTTATCTACAATCAAAAGATGATAATCCTATCAACCCATTAACTATATTATTATAATATAATTCATCATCTATAAAGAAATTATCCCATTACTTCATTTATTACCTACCAAACATATTATAATATTCCCTAAACTTTGTTCACCACTTAAAATTTTGTATCTACAATGATACATTGAAATGTTTTACAAATTCATGGCCAACTTTTTTTTATAATGTTATTAAAAAACTAATCAATCCTCTATTCTTGTTTATAGAAATGGTTTTGGAAGTTCTTGTATGCTCATAACTTCTTATGTGCGACTACTAATTTCATTGTTCTCTCTATAAGGTAAAAATGTGTTTCATATTAAAACTTTGTACATTACAACAAGCATCAAATAATGTTATCCACACATTTTTGTGAATTCCAAAAAAGTTCATAAAATATCATCAAATGATCCCATCAAGAGAGTGATGCTAAGCGAGCCTGCCACAACATTAGCTAGCCATGCAATATCACAGCACCCCATGTCAGTGACATGCTGACATGATGTCATCCAACTAAACGGTTAAAATCTGAAGTACCACCAAAATTTCAAATACAAAAGGAGGTTTATGCTAAAGGGCACCAAAGAATTGTGTTCATGCGATTGAATGTTGTCCCGGTCACCAGCTTGAGTTGTCATGTCATCCCCAACGCCATCTTAGTCTTCCAATTCATCTACAACTTTGCAATTTTACCGGGTATTGTTTGACTCTTTCAATCTCGAGTTTTTCATGTGCCTCAAAATGATTAAGCTCAAAAAATCCCAGCCTATTGATTCACAAAATCCCTTTGATATTCCTTTAATTGACCAAGAATCAAATATCTATGATTCTCATTGTTCACTTGACCTTCTAGTTGTTCACCAAGAAGCTTTGAACTGCTTCAATGAGTCAAACGACCTTTTTCGCTTCGTCCAATCAGGTTTATGTCATATGATTGTCCCTGTTGTTTATGATTTTCCTGAATTTGTAATTGGTTTGGAATTGCTTTTTTTCCCTCAGAAATGTATTGCAATTTTTAGAAAGGGTAATAAAATTTTCAGGTTACTGCGGATCTTATTTGAAATTCCTTTCAATTCCCTGTTGCTAAGAAACCCCAATAGGTTAATGAAAAAACATTGGTCCAAGATTATATATCTTTACCCGAAAATGACAAAGAAAACTTTTTTTATACTATACTAACCTCAAGGACCCAACTCCTCAACTAGCTACACATTACCCTTTAGCTACATTCTTTGAAGTTTCTCAGCAAATCTTATCTTGGAAAAGTATGATCCGGATTATCCACAGTACTATGTTCATTATGTCGACGTTTCGAACCCCAAAGGGGATCCATCATTAGGACATAAAATGAATGATTGAGAGAAGAATCTACCGACCAGAACAGATAAATAAATATCTAAAGTATGATAAATTCAAGTAGAAGCCGATTAATTCAAAAAACTAAACTACATATACTATTCAATTTTTATTATTTTAGTCTTAATTATTTTAATTTAATTTTAATTTTTTTATTTTAATTAAATATGAATTAGTAAATAATAAAAGTATTTAAGTCTAATGAAATAACAAATGGATAAATAGATTAGATGTAATAAGTTTATTTTTATAATGTAATAAGTTTATTTTGTATAATTAGTTTTTAATTTTTTGTATAATTAGTTTTTAATTTTAATTTAGTAACCTAATTAAATATAATTAATTTATTTCAATTTGAATTGAAATTTTTATTCTAACCTAATATGGATTTACTAAATTATTTATATATAAATTAAGTCTACTTAATTTTCACTGAAACAAATTAATTAATTAATTAATTAATCCACTAAATACTTAACTAGGAAAGCAATAAATGATTTGATTTAGATTTAGATTTAAATTATTTTATTTTTATTTTATTATAATAATTTATAGATTAATTTTATTGATAGATAATTAAACCCTAAGTACCTAACTAACAAAGAAATAAATTATTTATAAATTTTTATAATGCTAATGTTAAATCTACTGTCACTAGAATAAAATTTTTATTTTGTTTTATTAGTTACTTAATTTATTTATTAGTTAATAATCATATATATTATCTTAAAATAATATTAATAATTATTTATTATTAATAATAATCATTTATTTATCTATTTACTTATCTATTTACAAATAAATGGTTATTATGTCAAATAAATATTTATTAATTCCTAAAAAAATTCTCTTTTTCACTAAGACAGATGTTATTAATTAAGGAAGGGGGAGGAAGATACCAGTGATACTACACCTTAAAAGATCTGGAGGGATTAATATGTCTAATCAGGGGAAGCCAGTTTCCACTAATCTTATTTCCATTTTCCTTGTTGAGATTATCAGGAAACTTCATAATTTTGATAGCCTCTCTGATTTTCTTCTTTTGATAATGATCCTCTCTTGCAATAATTTTGGCGTCCTCTAGACACACATGAAGCTTGGTTTGGATGAGTGCTCTGCAAGGGCCGATGTACGAGATCTACCATTCTTAATATCAACTCCGTGTTCTTTAAGTCTTGTTTTCAAACATCATCCTATCTCCCCAATATAGCTCTTGTTGCACGAACAATCAATCTTATACACATCCTTAAGTTGTTGATGATCTACGTTATCCTTAACTGACCTCATTTTCTGCCTAACCGTTCCACATGTTGTAAACAAAGTGTTTATGTCCTTCTTTCTATAAATTTTAACGATTTTATCTGTAACCCCTTGAATGAATGGGAGGTACACTTTCCCACAAATTTCGTTCCCGTAGTTGTCTAGGGGACCCCTGGAGAGGACCTTTTCTTGAGCTATTTTTATAGCTTTCTTAATATTAAACTCCTTGTATCCTATATCCTTAAAAACAGTAAATGAAAAATCCCAGGGCTTTCTTAGCTTGATATTGCAGCCAAGATTACCTTTGGACACCACAACGTATCTTGCTTAGTCAATGAACTTTTAGCTTCAACATTTTCATAATATTGGATACTTCAGAGAACCTTCATATCTAGTTCACTTGTTCTTATACTTACATGCATCTAAATTTTCCCATATGAATTTGAACATGTTGAATGCACATAAACAACTTCGAGTCAGATGTTTACTAGACTAATGTAATTAGTAAAAAAGAAAACAATGAAGGTTTTTGCCAGTTCCTCTCCTCTTTCATGTATGTCATCTTCACTGTCCTAAATGATCAACCTCCCCCAATAATTTTACCTGAAGCAAAAGAATGTTTGCAACTCAGTGTTGACACAAACGTGGAGGAATAGTTTCTTTTTGAAGACTATATACAGATCAGGTTATATGGCGCAAAACTTCAACCTTACCGACTCCTAGTCTTTCTACCTATGATAATTTTCTCTTTGGAATTCATAAGAGAAATCTTAAATATGGACCAATCACACTTTGTTTCGAAATGTAAAGAATATACTTTCAAACTTGAGAAGGTAGTGGGACCTTTTATCGTCAACACCAGACAAGCTCTGGAGCAAGTAGAGATCATGTTGCAGGACATGAATTTTACGAAGGGAAAAATATGGTGTTATGATCCTCATTGTGACATCTCTAACAAAATACTTAAAGCTGGCTCAGGGCCCTACATACACGATAGCAGAACGAAGTTAGAAAAAATGGAAAATTAAGATATTTGGACTAGTGATCAATTGTTGCAACAGAAATATTTAAGTGAAACTAGAGAATAGTGAAGCATTGCTATTGAGACCCCTTTGTTGAATGAAATAAGTTTAAAGAAACCAGCTCCAGAGCAATCAGACACTGAAATGTGTTAATGACCAGAAATTTCCTCATCAAAATTTGGGGGAATACTCGGTTCGAGCCCCAAATTAGACTCTTTTCCATTTAGGTTGGTAGTTGCAACTAGTTTTAAATTGGGTGGCCCAGATACTCGTATGGAAGTTGCTCCAACGGATGGAGGGCACATGAGGATAAAGGTAAACATTCTAAATCTCAGAAAATCTAGATAAGTACCTTTCAGATATCTAAAAATATTGGCCCATCCACATTTATTTTGGAAACCATTGAAGGGTTTGAAGAAAATCTTCTCGTGAATGGGAAAATTTTGAAAAAATACTTTTATTGAAAATTTAGTTTTTCTGTAAATATGTAAATAATATTTGTAAATCCAGTTTTTTGGTTAATCATTTGTAGATAAAAAGTTATAACATATTTCACTTATTATATCTTGCTTTTATATATTTTATTATAGATGTTAGAAAATTATATATTACGGAGCAATGGAACACATAAAATATTGCAGAAATATAAACACAGAGAACGCATAAAACAAGAGAGACACATATATACGTGGTTCACCCAGTTTGGGCTACGTCCACCCCGAACAGCCAGTCCTTCCTTTCTATTATCCAGCAAAATGAAGAAACACAACCTACAGCAAATCCGTTGTAATATCCTCTGTTTTCTCTCACAGTCTCACCTCTCAGTTTCTCGCTCACAGAATACACATCTATATCTCAGCCTTCGCTACAATGCCCTCATACAAAGAGAGGGGTTGCCTTTTAGGGAAAAAAACCCTAAACTAAACATAAGTTCTACCGTCAGATCATCTGCCTAATGAACGGCCTAGATTGACTAGAAATTACTATACTTTTACAAGGCAATTTTACATTTGTTTTTAGCTTCGGGGGCACTGCCCCCGAGCCCCCACTGGGGGACCGCTGGCTCCGAACCCCCCAACCAGGGGGGATCGGCCCCCCCCGAACCCCCGTGGGGGGGACAAGTCCCCCCCGCACCCCCCCGCGTGGAGGGGTGTACAAACTTCCTGGGGTATACATCCGGCTGAAGCAAAGACCTCTGAACAATCATGCTCCACACACAACAATCTCCCACTTGGAGAATGATTGTAGAAACTCCACCGCTGCTTCATTTGCTGGACAATGACTCCTCTTTGGACCTGGCTGTTTCTCATCTTTCATCGTCGTCCTTGAAGACCAATTGAAACTGAGCATATTCTTAGTTTCTCCCTGGTTACAACTTTTGTTAGCATATCTGCAGGATTCTGGCTAGTGTGTATCTTTTCCAGCTTCAACTCTCCATATTCCAACACTGATCGTATGAAATGGTACTTGAGCTGTATGTGTTTAGTCCTAGAATGAAATGTTGAGTTCTTTGAAAGACGAATGGCACTTTGGCTATCACTGTATAACCTGCCCATATCATGCTCCTTACCCAATTCATCCATAAACCTTTGTAACCAAATCATTTCTTTACTAGCCTCTATAGTAGCAACATACTCTGCTTCTGTTGTTGAAAGTGCAACAACACTTTGGATTTTTGAAATCCAACTGACAGCTGTTCCACCAACAGTAAATACATATCCTGTAGTGCTCCTCCTGTTATCCCTGTCACCTCCCATATCTGCATCAACATATCCATGTAGAGAAATGTTTGCACCACCAAAGCATAATGCTTGATTTGTGGTACCTTTCAAATATCTGAGAATCCATTTTAATGCCATCCAATGTTCCTTTCCTGGATTGTTCATGTACTTGCTTACAACTCCCACTGCATGTGCAATATCAGGCCTTGTGCAGACCATTGCATACATTAAGCTTCCAACTGCTGATGCATATGGAACTTTAGACATATAATCCATGTCTTCTTGGGTCTTTGGGCACATTTCCTTACTAAGTTTGAAATGGCTAGCAAAAGGTGTACTAACTCGTTTTGCATTGTGCATATTAAATCTTTTCAACATCTTTTGTATGTACTCATGCTGAGATAATGTTAATTTTCGATTTTTCCTGTCTCTAGTGATTCTCATACCAAGGATTTGTTTTGCAGCTCCCAAATCCTTCATTGCAAATGAATTTGACAATTTTCTTTTGAGTACATTTATTTCCTGCATGTTAGATCCTGCAACAAGCATGTCATCCACATACAATAACAATATAATATAGCTGCCATCATTTTGCTTTTTCAGATAAACACAATGATCAGAGTGACATCTAGTATAACCTTGTTCAGACATAAACTTGTCAAATTTTAGATACCACTGCCTTGGAGCCTGTTTTAAGCCATACAAGATCTTCTTCAACCTGCACACTAGTTTCTCCTTCCCTTTCACTTCATATCCTTGTGGCTGCTGCATATATATCTCTTCCTCCAAATCCCCATGGAGAAAGGATCTCTTTACATCTAACTGCTCAAGATGCAAATCTTCAGCTGCTACAAGACTTAAAATAGTTCTGATTGAAGTCATTTTAACAACAGGAGAAAATATTTCATCAAAATCAATACCTTTCTTCTGTGCAAACCCCTTCACCACAAGTCTAGCTTTGTACCTTTGTTTTCCTCCATCTTCTTCCTTCATCCTGTAAACCCATTTATTCTTCAATGTAGTTTTTCCTGCAGGCAACCTGACTAAATCCCAAGTCTGGTTATGCATTAAGGAGTCCATCTCTTCTTCCATGGCTACCTCCCACTTCCTCCTGATTTCAACCTGCATTGCTTCTTCATAACATTCGGGTTCACCAGAATCAGTCAACAATAAATAATATAATGAAGGAGAGTATCGTTCAGGGGGTCTACTTATCCTGGTAGATCTTCTAACACCACTTTCAGGTGTTTTGGTTGCCTGTTGCTGTTGTGGTGGTTGCTGTTGTTGATTATTATTATTTCCAGGCACCTTTACCTTTTCAGTGATTTCATCAAGAACTGTGTATTCCTTGTTTTCTTTTTCCTGTTTCTTTTCCTGCAACTGATTCTTATACAAGACCTTTTCATTGAATATTACATCTTTGCTTATAATTATTTTGTGATTTTCATAATCATATAAGCGATAACCAAAATCATTAACACCATATCCAATAAAGGTACATTTCTTTGACTTTGCCTCAAGCTTTGTTCTATTTTCTTTATCAATATGGACAAAGGCCTCACAACCAAAAGGCTTTAAAAAAGAGTAGTTTACCTTTTTACCTGTCCATGCTTCCTCCGGAACACCACCATCCAAGGAACTTGAAGGCCCTCTGTTTATTAGATAAACAACAGTATCTACAGCATCTGCCCAAAACTGTAAAGGCAATCCTGCATGCAATCTCATTCACCTTGCATGCTCCATGATTGTTCTGTTCATCCTTTCTGACACACCATTTTCTTGTGGTGTTCTTGGAACTGTCTTCTCTCTGCGAATTCCATGTTCTGAACAGTACCTATCAAACTCTTTGCTGCAATATTCACCTCCATTGTCTGATCTAAGACACTTCAATTTCTTTCCTATTTCAATCTCAACCAAAGCTTTCCATTTCTTGAAAGTATCAAATACATCAGATTTATTCTTAATACCACAAATCCAAGTTTTTCTAGTTGCATCATCAATAAAAGTAACATAATAACGAGAGCCACCGAGAGATGATACCTGAGCAGGTCCCCATACATCTGTATGCACAAGCTCTAATTTTTCGTTCTTCTTTTCTTTCCCAACTCTGAGAAATCTGACTCTCTTCTGTTTTCCATAAATGCAATTCTCACAGAAATCCAAATCAACATTCTTAAAACCCGGCAACAAATTCCTTGAGTGAAGAATCTTCATCCCTTTTTCACTCATGTGTCTGAGCCTATGATGCCATAATGCTACATCTGCTCCTTTGGAAGTTAAAGGATTAATAGAGTTAGAAATAGCATTGCATAAATACAATGTACCAACCTTTTCGCCTTTTGCTATTACCAGGGCTCCTTTGGTGACCTTCCAAGCTTTATCCGTGAAAGTTGTCACACAACCTTCACCGCCTAGCTGCCCTGTTGAAATCAGATTTTTCTTTAGATCTGGAACATGCCTTACCTCCTTCAGTAGCCATTGGTTTCCATTCTATTGTTTTACAAAAACCTTACCCATTCCAACAATTTTACAGGGTTTATCATCACCCAAACAAACTTTTCCAAAATCTCCTTGAACATAGTCATGAAAGTATTTCTTATCAGGTGTGGCATGGAATGAGGCCCCTGAATCTACCACCCAGGAATCAGTAATATTTTCGAAAGAAAGAATCAAAGCATCTTGTAACACCTCACCTGTCACATTTGCTTCGTGATTGTTTTCTTGCTGTGCATCTCCTTCTTTTCCCTTCCAAGATCTACAGTCTTTCTTTAGGTGTCCTTTCTTTCCACATTTCCAGCACACTATCCCCGATCTGGACTTGGATCTGCCTTTCCTTGATTTACTGCGATATCCTGAGCTCTTTCCTCTTTCCATTTTTCTTCCCCTAGACTCTGCACTCAAAGCATTACCCGATGTCTCATCAGAGCTTTTCCGTCGCATTTCCTTGCTAAGGATAGCACCGACAACATCATCAAACTTTAAAGTACTAGATCCAGACACAGAGTTACTAATGGCCATTACTAAACCATTCCAACTTTCTGGTAATGAGCACAAGAATAACAGAGCTCTAACTTCATCATCAAAGTTTACCCCTACAGAACATAACTGACTTGTAACAGTATTAAAATCATTTAAATGGTCTGCAACAGATCCACCTTCTGACATCTTCATATTAAATAACCGTTTCATGAGAAATACCTTGTTTGAGGCCGAGGGTTTTTCATATAGTTTCGAAAACCTCTGAATCAAACCCTCTGTTGTTGTTTCCTTCGAAATGTTGAAGGCGACTGATGCAACGAGGCACAACCGTATTGTTCCGAGTGCCTTTCTATCGAGAAGGTTCCATTCTTCATCTGTCATACCCGTCGGCATCTTTGTTTTTTCGCCCAATGGTAGGTACAAATCTTTCTGATACAGATAATCTTCCATCTGCATCTTCCACAGCGAGAAGTTTTGGCCGTTAAATTTCTCGACCCTAAACTTACCATCTTCCGCCATTGCTCCCACTCGAACCAGGAACCCTTCTTTCCTGCGAGTTTATTAGCCAAATATACCTTCGACTCTGATACCAGTTGTTAGAAAATTATATATTATGGAGCAATGGAACACATAAAATATTGCAGAAATATAAACACAAAGAACGCATAAAACAAGAGAGACACAGATATACATGGTTCACCCAGTTTGGGCTACGTCCACCCCGAACAGCCAGTCCTTCCTTTCTATTATCCAACAAAATGAAGAAACACAACCTACAGCAAATCGCTGTAATATCCTCTGTTTTCTCTCACAGTCTCACCTCTCAGTTTCTCGCTCATAGAATACACATCTATATCTCAGCCTCCAATACAATGCCCTCATAAAAAGAGAGGGGTTTCCTTCTAGGGCAAAAAACCCTAAACTAAACATAAGTTCTACCGTCAGATCATCTGCCTAATGAATGACCCAGATTGACTAGAAATTACTATACTTTTACAAGGCAATTTTACATTTGTTTTTAGCTTCGGGGGCGCTGCCCTCGAGTCCCCGCCGGGGGACCGCTGGTCCCGGACCCCCCAGCCAGGGGGGATCAACCCCCCCGGACCCCCGCGGGGGGGACAAGTCCCTCCCGCACCCCCCCGCGTGGAGGGGTGTACAAACTTCCTGGGGTATACATTCGGCTGAAACAAAGACCTCTGAACAATCATGCTCCACACACAACATTCTACCACTTGGAGAATGATTGTAGAAACTCCACCGCTGCTTCATTTGCTGGACAATGACTCCTCTTTGGACCTTGTTGTTTCTCATCTTCATCGTCATCCTTGAAGACCAATTGAAACTGAGCATATTCTCAGTTTCTCCCTGGTTACAACTTTTTTTAGCATATCTGCAGGATTCTGGGTAGTGTGTATCTTTTCCAGCTTCAACTCTCCATCTTCCAACACTGATCGTATGAAATGGTACTTGAGCTGTATGTGTTTAGTCCTAGAATGAAATGTTGAGTTCTTTGCAAGATGAATGGCACTTTGGCTATCACTATATAACGTGCCTATATCATGCTCCTTACCCAATTCACCCATAAACCTTTGTAACCAAATCATTTCTTTACTAGCCTCTGTAGTAGCAACATACTCTGCTTCTGTTCTTGAAAGTGCAACAACACTTTGGATTTTTGAAATCCAACTGACAGTTGTACCACCAACAGTAAATACATATCCTGTAGTGCTCCTCCTGTTATCCCTGTCACCTCCCATATCTACATCAACATATCCATGTAGAGAAATGTTTGCACCACCAAAGCATAATGCTTGATTTGTGGTACCTTTCAAATATCTGAGAATCCATTTTACTACCATCCAATGTTCCTTTCCTGGATTGTTCATGTACCTGCTTACAACTCCCACTGCATGTGCAATATCAGGCCTTGTGCAGACCATTGCATACATTAAGCTTCCAACTGTTGATGCATATGGAACTTTAGACATATAATCCATGTCTTCTTGGGTCTTTGGGCACATTTCCTTACTAAGTTTGAAATGGCTAGCAAAAGGTGTACTAACTGGTTTTGCATTGTGCATATTAAATCTTTTCAACACCTTTTGTATGTACTCATTCTGAGACAATGTTAATTTTCGATTTTTCCTGTCTCTAGTGATTCTCATACCAAGGATTTGTTTTGCAGCTCCCAAATCCTTCATTGCAAATGAATTTGCCAATTTTCTTTTGAGTACATTTATTTCCTGCATGTTAGATCCTGCAACAAGCATGTCATCCACATACAATAACAATATAATATAGCTGCCATCATTTTGCTTTTTCAGATAAACACAATGATCAGAGTGACATCTAGTATAACCTTGTTCAGACATAAACTTGTCAAATTTTAGATACCACTGCCTTGGAGCCTGTTTTAAGCCATACAAGCTCTTCTTCAACCTGCACACTAGTTTCTCCTTCCCTTTCACCTCATATCCTTGTGGCTGCTGCATATATATCTCTTCCTCCAAATCCCCATGGAGAAAGGCTATCTTTACATCTAACTGCTCAAGATGCAAATCTTCAGCTGCTACAAGACTTAAAATAGTTCTGATTGAAGTCATTTTAACAACAGGAGAAAATATTTCATCAAAATCAATACCTTTCTTCTGTGCAAACCCCTTCACCACAAGTCTAGCTTTGTACCTCTATTTTCCTCCATCTTCTTCCTTCAGCCTGTAAACCCATTTATTCTTCAATGTAGTTTTTCCTGCAGGAAACCTGACTAAATCCCAAGTCTGGTTATGCATTAAGGAGTCCATCTCTTCTTCCATGGCTACCTCCCACTTCTTCCTGCTTTCAACCTGCATTGCTTCTTCATAACATTCGGGTTCACCAGAATCAGTCAACAATAAATAATATAATGAAGGAGAGTATCGTTCAAGGGGTCTACTTATCCTGGTAGATCTTCTAACACCACTTTCAGGTGTTTGGGGTGCCTGTTGCTGTTGTGGTGGTTGTTGTTGTTGATTATTATTATTTTCAGGCACCTTTACCTTTTCAGTGATTTCATCAAGAACTGCGTATTCCTTGTTTTCTTTTTCTTGCTTCTTTTCCTGCAACTGATTCTTATACAAGACCTTTTCATTGAATATTACATCTCTGCTCCTAATGATTTTGTGATTTTCGTAATCATATAAGTGATAACCAAAATCATTAACACCATATCCAATAAAGTTACATTTCTTTGACTTTGCCTCAAGCTTTGTTCTATTTTCTTTATCAATATGGACAAAGGCCTCACAACCAAAAGGCTTTAAAAAAGAGTAGTTTACCTTTTTACCTGTCCATGCTTCCTTCGGAACACCACCATCCAAGGAACTTGAAGGCCCTCTTTTTATTAGATAAACAACAGTATCTACAGCATCTGCCCAAAACTGTAAAGGCAATCCTGCATGCAATCTCATGCACCTTGCACACTCCATGATTGTTCTGTTCATCCTTTCTGACACACCATTTTCTTGTGGTGTTCTTGGAACTGTCTTCTCTCTGCGAATTCCATGCTCTGAACAGTACCTATCAAACTCTTTGCTACAATATTCACCTCCATTGTCTGATCTAAGACACTTCAATTTCTTTCCTGTCTCAATCTCAACCAAAGCTTTCCATTTCTTGAAAGTATCAAATACATCAGATTTATTCTTAATACAATAAATCCAAGTTTTTCTAGTTGCATCATCAATAAAAGTAACATAATAACGAGAGCCACCGAGAGATGATACCTGAGCAGGTCCCCATACATCTGTATGCACAAGCTCTAATTTTTCGCTCTTCTTTTCTTTCCCAACTCTGAGAAATCTGACTCTCTTCTGTTTTCCATAAATGCAATTCTCACAGAAATCCAAATCAACATTCTTCAAACTCAGCAACAAATTCCTTGAGTGAAGAATCTTCATCCCTTTTTCACTCATGTGTCCGAGCCTATGATGCCATAATGCTGCATCTGCTCCTTTGGAAGTTAAAGCATTAACAGAGTTAGAAATACCATTGCATAAATACAATGTACCAACCTTTTCGCCTTTTGCTATTACCAGGGCTCCTTTGGTGACCTTCCAAGCTTTATCTGTGAAAGTTGTCACACAACCTTCACCGCCTAACTGCCCTGTTGAAATCAGATTTTTCTTTAGATCTGGAACATGCCTTACCTCCTTTAGTAGCCATTGGTTTCCATTCTGTTGTTTTACAAGAACCTTACCCATTCCAACAATTTTACAGGGTTTATCATCACCCAAACGAACTTGTCCAAAATCTCCTTGAACATAGTCATGAAAGTATTTCTTATCAGGTGTGGCATGGAATGAGGCCCTGAATCTACCACCCAGGAATCAGTAATATTTTCGAAAGAAAGAATCAAAGCATCTTGTAACACCTCACCTGTCACATTTGCTTCATGATTGTTTTCTTGTTGTGCATCTCCTTCTTTTCCCTTCCGAGATCTACAGTCTTTCTTTAGGTGTCCTTTCTTTCCACATTTCCAGCACACTATCCCCGATCTGGACTTGGATCTGCCTTTCCTTGATTTACTGCGATATCTTGAGCTCTTTCCTCTTTCCATTTTTCTTCCCCTAGACTCTGCACTCAAAGCATTACCCGATGTCTCACTGGAGTTTTTCCGTCGCATTTCCTCGCTAAGGATAGCACCGACAACATCATCAAACTTTAAAGTACTAGATCCAGACACAGAGTTACTAATGGCCATTACTAAACCATTTCAACTTTCTGGTAATGAGCACAAGAATAACAGAGCTCTAACTTCATCATCAAAGTTTACCCCTACAGAACATAACTGACTTGTAACAGTATTAAAATCATTTAAATGGTCTGCAACAGATCCACCTTCCGACATCTTCATATTAAATAACCGTTTCATGAGAAATACCTTGTTTGAGGCCGAGGGTTTTTCATATAGTTTCGACAACGTCTGAATCAAACCCTCTGTCGTTGTTTCCTTTGAAATGTTGAAGGCGAATGATGCAGCGAGGCACAACCATATTGTTCCAGTGCCTTTCTATCGAGAAGGTTCCATTCTTCATCTGTCATACCCGTCGGCATCTTTGTTTTTTCGCCCAATGGTAGGTACAGATCTTTCTGATACAGATAATATTCCATCTGCATCTTCCACAGCGAGAAGTTTTGGCCGTTAAATTTCTCAACCCTAAACTTACCATCTTCCGCCATTGCTCCCACTCGAACCAGGAACCCTTCTTTCCTGCGAGTTTATCAGCCAAATAAACCTTCGGCTCTGATACCAGTTGTTAGAAAATTATATATTACGGAGCAATGGAACACATAAAATATTGCAGAAATATAAACACAGAGAACGCATAAAACAAGAGAGACACAGATATACGTGGTTCACCCAGTTTGGGCTACGTCCACCCCGAACAACCAGTCCTTCCTTTCTATTATCCAGCAAAATGAAGAAACACAACCTACAACAAATCCGCTGTAATATCCTCTGTTTTCTCTCACAGTCTCACCTCTCAGTTTCTCGCTCACAGAATACACATCTATATCTCAGCCTCCGATACAATGCCCTCATACAAAGAGAGGGGTTGCCTTCTAGGGCAAAAAACCCTAAACTAAACATAAGTTCTACCGTCAGATCATCTGCCTAATGAATGACCCAGATTGACTAGAAATTACTATACTTTTACAAGGCAATTTTACATTTGTTTTTAGCTTCAGGGGCGCTGCCCCCAAGCCCCCGCCGGGGGACCACTGGCCCCAGACCCCCCAGCCAGGGGGGATCAGCCCCCCCGGACCCCCGTGGGGGGAACAAGTCCCCCCCGCACCCCCCCGCGTGGAGGGGTGTACAAACTTCCTGGGGTATACATCCGACTGAAATAAAGACCTCTGAACAATCATGCTCCACACACAACAATCTCCCACTTGGAGAATGATTATAGAAACTCCTCCGCTGCTTCATTTACTGGACAATGACTCCTCTTTGGACCTAGTTGTTTCTCATCTTTCATCGTCATCCTTGAAGGCCAATTGAAACTGAGCATATTCTCAGTTTCTCCCTAGTTACAACTTTTGTTAGCATATCTGCAGGATTCTGGCTAGTGTGTATCTTTTCCAGCTTCAACTCTCCATCTTCCAACATTGATCGTATGAAATGGTACTTGAGCTGTATGGGTTTAGTCCTAGAATGAAATGCTGAGTTCTTTGCAAGATGAATGGCACTTTGGCTATCACTGTATAACCTGCCCATATCATGCTCCTTACCCAATTCACCCATAAACCTTTGTAACCAAATCAATTCTTTACTAGCCTCTGTAGTAGCAACATACTCTGCTTCTGTTGTTGAAAGTGCAACAACACTTTGGATTTTTGAAATCCAACTGACAGCTGTTCCACCAACAGTAAATACATATCCTGTAGTGCTCCTCCTGTTATCCCTGTCACCTGCCATATCTGCATCAACATATCCCTGTAGAGAAATGTTTGCACCACCAAAGCATAATGCTTGATTTGTGGTACCTTTCAAATATCTGAGAATCCATTTTACTGCCATCCAATGTTCCTTTCCTGGATTGTTCATGTACCTGCTTACAACTCCCACTGCATGTGCAATATCAGGCCTTGTGCAGACCATTGCATACATTAAGCTTCCAACTGTTGATGCATATGGAACTTTAGACATATAATCCATGTCTTCTTGGGTCTTTGGGCACATTTCCTTACTAAGTTTGAAATGGCTAGCAAAAGGTGTACTAACTGGTTTTGCATTGTGCATATTAAATCTTTTCAACACCTTTTGTATGTACTCATTCTGAGACAATGTTAATTTGCGATTTTTCCTGTCTCTAGTGATTCTCATACCAAGGGTTTGTTTTGCAGCTCCCAAATCCTTCATTGCAAATGAATTTGACAATTTTCTTTTGAGTACGTTTATTTCCTACATGTTAGATCCTACAACAAGCATGTCATCCACATAGAATAACAATATAATATAGCTGCCATCATTTTGCTTTTTCAAATAAATACAATGATCAGAGTGACATCTAGTATAACCTTGTTCAAACACAAGCTTGTCAAATTTTAGATACCACTGCCTTGGAGCCTGTTTTAAGCCATACAAGCTCTTCTTCAACCTGCACACTAGTTTCTCCTTCCCTTTCACCTCATGTCCTTGTGGCTACTGCATATATATCTCTTCCTCCAAATCCCCATGGAGAAAGGCCATCTTTACATCTAACTACTCAAGATGCAAATCTTCAGCTGCTATAAGACTTAAAATAGTTCTGATTGAAGTCATTTTAACAACAAGAGAAATATTTCATCAAAATCAATACCTTTCTTTTGTGCAAACCCCTTCACCACAAGTCTAGCTTTGTACCTATGTTTTCCTCCATCTTCTTCCTTCAGCCTGTAAACCCATTTATTCTTCAATGTAGTTTTTCCTTCAGGCAACCTGACTAAATCCCAAGTCTGGTTATGCATTAAGGAGTCCATCTCTTCTTCCATGGCTACCTCCTACTTCTTCCTGGTTTCAACCTGCATTGCTTCTTCATAACATTCGGGTTCACCAGAATCAGTCAACAATAAATAATATAATGGAGAGTATCGTTCAGGGGGTCTACTTATCCTGGTAGATCTTCTAACACCACTTTCAAGTGTTTGGGTGCCTGTTGCTGTTGTGGTGGTTGCTGTTGTTGATTATTATTATTTTCAAGCACCTTTACCTTTTCAGTGATTTCATCAAGCACTGTGTATTCCTTGTTTTCTTTTTCCTGTTTCTTTTCTTGCAACTGATTCTTATACAAGACCTTTTCATTGAATATTACATCTCTGCTCCTAATGATTTTGTGATTTTCGTAATCATATAAGCGATAACCAAAATCATTAACACCATATCCAATAAAGGTACATTTCTTTGACTTTGCCTCAAGCTTTGTTCTATTTTCTTTATCAATATGGACAAAGGCCTCACAACCAAAAGGCTTTAAAAAAGAGTAGTTTACCTTTTTACCTGTCCATGCTTCCTCCGGAACACCACCATCCAAGGAACTTGAAGGCCCTCTGTTTATTAGATAAATAACAGTATCTACAGCATCTGCCCAAAACTGTAAAGGCAATCCTGCATTCAATCTCATGCACCTTTCACGCTCCATGATTGTTCTGTTCATCCTTTCTGACACACCATTTTCTTGTGGTGTTCTTGGAACTGTCTTCTCTTTGCGAATTCCATGTTCTGAACAGTACCTATCAATCTCTTTGCTGCAATATTCACCTCCATTGTCTGATCTAAGACACTTCAATTTCTTTCCTGTTTCAATCTCAACCAAAGCTTTCCATTTCTTGAAAGTATCAAATACATCAGATTTATTCTTAATACAATAAATCCAAGTTTTTCTAGTTGCATCATCAATAAAAGTAACATAATAACGAGAGCCACCGAGAGATGATACCTGAGCAGGTCCCCATACATCTGTATGCACAAACTCTAATTTTTCGCTCTTCTTTTCTTTCCCAACTCTGAGAAATCTGACTCTCTTCTGTTTTCCATAAATGCAATTCTCACATAAATTCAAATCAAAATTCTTAAAACCCGTCAACAAATTCCTTGAGTGAAGAATCTTCATCCCTTTTTCACTCATGTGTCCGAGCCTATGATGCCATAATGCTACATCTGCTCCTTTGGAAGTTAAAGCATTAACAAAGTTAGAAATACCATTGAATAAATACAATGTACCAACCTTTTCGCCTTTTGCTATTACCAGGGCTCCTTTGGTGACCTTCCAAGCTTTATCTGTGAAAGTTGTCACACAACCTTCACCGCCTAGCCGCCCTGTTGAAATCAGATTTTTCTTTAGATCTGGAACATGCCTTACCTCCTTCAGTAGCCATTGGTTTCCATTCTGTTGTTTTACAAGAACCTTACCCATTCCAACAATTTTACAGGGTTTATCATCACCCAAATGAACTTGTCCAAAATCTCCTTGAACATATTCATGAAAGTATTTCTTATCAGGTGTGGCATGGAATGAGGCCCCTGAATCTACCACCCAGGAATCAGTAATATTTTCGAAAGAAAGAATCAAAGCATCTTGTAGCACCTTACCTTGGATCTGTTGCAGACCATTTAAATGATTTTAATACTGTTACAAGTCAGTTATGTTCTGTAGGGGTAAACTTTGATGATACTGAGTAAACTATTCCAAGGTAGTGAACAGGTCTAGTGGTAGTGTTGAAAATAGCAACAAGAAATGTTAAAAATAACATCAAGAAAAATCCTATTTAATTTGTCCTTGAAATAAATTAGGACTAAAATTGTAATTCCACATCTCATGACAAATTGTAATAGTTAAATAAGTTAATTTGACTTAGTTGGCGCATTTAATTCGGTTTGATGGTCTAACTAGAGTCATGTAGAGTGTCTCTTACAATTAGGAGCACTAGTTGAGATTATTTTGAGTTGTAATTATTTAATTCAACCTAACTGATTTAAATTCAGTTAAACTAGTTCCAACTAATGGAGGAATTAATGGGAGGTCCAGTAGTGGGGTGTAACCTGCAGTAGTGGGATGTAACTTGCAGTAGTGGGGTGCAACCTACAGTAGTGGGGTGTAACTTGCATTAGTGCGGTGTCACTCATAGTAGTGGGGTGTTTCTTGTTGAACAGTGGAGTGTTTCCTGAAGTGTAGTGTGGTGTTGCCTGCAGTGATCAACCAGTAAACTGAAGCTTCATTCATAATTAACTCATTCATGTCAGATCAGAGAAAAACCCAGTTGAGATAGGAGTTCAGGGGCAGTGTACTATCAGTTGTAAAATCATATAAATTAAACAGATGGTGTATGCAGTCAGAAGAAGGCCTAAAATAAATCATTCCTTATTTAGAAAACTCACTAATTTTAGCCATTTGAATTTCCTTTAAAAGGAGGAATTAAGGCACAAGTTTAATCATTGTTTTGGTGAACATGAGTTGGTGAGACCAAGCAATATGAAGCACAAGTTTGTGTGTGGATCTTGTGAGAGAAAGATGTGCCAAGAGTAGTTTGTGCACAAGTTGGTAGTGAGATAGATAGAGATAGTGCAGAGGTTGCTTGGGCTTGAGCAAAGCATTGTAATCTTGTAATCTTCGGGTTTTTTTTTTAACAAAGCCGGTTGCTGTATTAATAGCTGAAAAAAGGAGGGGAGTCAGGACTCCTGAAATACATTGAGTGTTGAGGGCAGCCTGGATCAATGGAGTTACAAAACAGATATCTCTCCTTGATCCTACTCCTACTTGTTCTATCTTTAAGGACTGCTAAACTACTGTAAACTCTTACATATTGGAGCAGCAAAAATTGACATTTGCAAAACATTTCTAATCTATGTTTATATGACTAATGTGCCTTGCAGTAGATTCCTCCGGCTTTTCATCCCTTTCTACTTGCTTGGCGCTTGAGGAGCTTGGGGCTGCGTTGTTGCGTTTGTCCATCATGTATTTCAGGATCGTTATGGACTCTTCCGCATGGCTGCACCTGTTTGACAAATGATTGAACTGTTCATGAAGTGAAGAGACCCTGTGCAAGAAGAGATCAATTTCTGCTCGGTATTTGTCATTAATGATGCAGTTCTGATCACTGATTCTGGCTTCCAAAATCCTCTGCTGGTTCTCTAAAATATGCTGCTGGGCTCTGATTTCTTCCATCTCAGCTTGCAGGTCCGCACAGTGCAAGCAATCCTCATTGCGAGCCATAGCTGATGCTGTGGATGGGGAGATTAGAGGGCAGATGGGAACGAAGAGAGGCTGCCAGAAGATTCGATTAACAAGGCGGGAAGCAGAAACCTTCCAGGAAACAAAGGCGAAAGAGGAGAGTCGGCTTGCGACGCAGCACGACTTCCTGAGGACCTGGTAGTTCCACTTGTAGTCGGAGGCGGGGATGAGAGGGTCGCAGAGGGGAGCAATCGGGAGACAGAACCACCTGGAGACAGAGGCGGGGGAGAAAGAATCGCAGAGAGGAGCAGTCGGATAGAACCACCTGGAAACAGAGACGGGGATGAGTGAATCGCAGAGAGGAGTAATCAGGGGATGGAGCGCTGGAGTAAGGAGGAGGGAGTGAAGATATAGGGGGAGGCGAGAAAGGAGGGAGCCGATCACGAGAAAAGAGAGGGAATCCTGAGAGAGGCACGGGAAGATCAGAGAACTGTCCTGGATAGCCCGAGAGACTGGACTGAAAAGATAGAAACCGGCAGAGCTATTGAGATTGATAAGAGTTTTAAGAGGATCGAATCTATGCCATATCCCTATGCGGATTGCGATCTTGCTGAAGGCCTGGTAGGGCTGATTCCAATCGTTTCTGTCAGTGTTGTCCGATCTGATGCAGATTAGCTTGTTTCGGATCATGGCAGGGGCTGATGGACCTCCTCAGAGTTGCAATGCAGGCTACCTACTGACCTTTCACACGCTCTGTTGGCATATCCGTCGGCCTGCTTGTTGAGATTACGAAGGATATGGTGGTACTGCAGATCGTCCATTGTCTGATGCAACAGTTGATTGTGCCTGATCACTTGCTGGAGGAGGGTATTGGGCGATTCCTTCTGGTGAACCATGAGGTGGATGACAACAGAGGAATCCCCAAAGATCTTTGCTGATTTTATCCCCAGTTTACTTAACTGAGTTAGTCCCTGAAACAGAGCTAACGCTTCAGCTCTGTTATTCGAGACTTTTCCTAGACCCCATTCGTAATGAAGGATGCGCTCCCCATTAGCGTTGATGATCAATCCCCCTGCTCCGGCTGTACCTGGGTTCGATTTTGATGCCCCATCGAAAAATAGACAGAAGCAGTTGCAATTTTGTATCCAGTTGGCGAACTCCTCCTCTTTTAATCTGACTTTCCAGGAGTTGGTTTCCAGCCTGCGTTGTTCATTCGCCATGCTGCCTTTCTGTGCATTGTAATTTTTTTCCAGAATGTAACTTATAAAATCTCGCTCTTCCACACTATACGTTGCTGCATCTACCCTGCCTGTGGTTTTGATTGAAATAGTTTCCAGGGCGAGATTTTTGGCCTTGTTACAGATGATTCTTGTAGCTGAGCTCTTGTTTTGGAATATCCTCCGATTTCTTGCCAGCCAGATTCACCATAGCAAGGTATAAGGGAGAGTGTTCCATACTCTCTTCGCCAGGTTGCTTCTTTTTTCTTTCCAGGGGCAGCTTTTTCTCCAGATGTGAATTGCTTCAGCTATAGAATGCTGAGGATTCCAGGGTAAGTTACCAGTGAAAGACAGTCTTTTCCAACATTCAACTGCAAAGGGGCATTCTACAAAGAGATGGTGCATCGTTTCTTCAGCGTTGCAGCAGTTGGGGCATCTTGATGGGCCGTTGATGCCTCTCTTTTTCAAGTTCTCTGCTGTTAAAATTTTTCCTTTCAGCAGAAGCCATATGAAAATTTTTATTTTTGGGAGCGCCTCAGACCTCCAAACTATTTTCCAATGGTTCCATAAAGTCATGGGAAAGGTGTTGTTGCAGAGAAATTGGTGGCCTGCTTTGACTGTGTAATTTGTTCCAGTTGAATCCCAACGAAACCCATCCCTCTCATTCTTTTTGATGGGAGCTTTACTGTGGAGGAGAGTCTGTAGATAGCATAGGCTAGGCTTTAATTCACTGGGTATTTCCGGAAAGGACCACCCTGTCCAGATATGGGAGTGGGGATCCCAACTGGAGATTTGATCCAGATGGTGTATACCCCTGTTGTTGAAGAAATTAATGATGGGTATGGCTTCTTCCTGCATGTTTATAGGTTGTTGACCCAAGATTTTATCAGTTCCAATGTTGATGCTAGCTCCCCCCCCAGGAACTTTAGAAGTATTCTGAATCATGAGAGGGATGGCTTTTTTGCAAAGTTGCCAGATTTTAGAGGAGTCTCTGTTGGGGATATTGGAGTCAAGGAGTTGCTGCCTGGGGAAGTTTAGGTATTTGGTCTCCAGCACCCTTTTCCACCACGATGAGGGACCTGTTATGAGCCTCCAAACAATTTTCCCACCAAAGGCAAGATTTAAGAACTTAGGCGACCTTATACCGAGACCTCCTCTATCTTGGGTTTGGATGACATGTTTCCAGCTGACTAAGTTGAACTTGCTTTTATCGTTCTTCCCTCCTTGCCAAAGGAAGTGGCGTAGAACAACTTCCATTTTGTGGTGGAAAGTAGCAGGAGCTTGATGAAGAGAGAAACGATAAAGGGGGAGAGAGGTGATACCGGACTTGAGAAGAATAAGACGGCCTGCTGGGTTGAGCCACAGTGATCCCCATTGCAGCACCTTCCTCTTCACCTTGTCAATGATTCCATCCCAGGTTCCAGCCTTCAATGGGCCAAGGCTCACAGGCATGCCCAGATAAGAGAAATGAGTCCACTCCAGATTGCATGAGACACCAAATATATTTGCGATACTATGAATAACCTGATTTGAGGTGTTCCATCCGTATATACAACTTTTATGCTGGTTGACCAAGCCTCCAGAGTACCCCATAAATTGGTCAAGGAGTTTCTTGAACCTCCTTGCTATTGTGGTGGAAGCTCCTCCAATTAACAAAGTATCATCAGCAAACTGTGAATGATTGATGTTCTTGGCTCCATTCCCGAATTTGATTCCAGTTATGAGGCCCACTCTCTTGTTGTGTTCCAGAGCTTGGCTAAAGGATTCCGCCATGAGGATAAAGAGATAGGGGGAGAGGGGGCAGCCCTGTCTAAGACCCCGGGAAGATTGGAATGCTTCACCTGGTCTGCCATTGATCAGGGGGGAAATCCAGGGCCCAGAGATGCAAGCAGCTATGAGGTTAATGAAGGGCAACTCGAATCCCATCTTTTTAAGGACAGCTATAAGGAAGGAGTGCCTAACTCTGTCAAAGGCATTGGCCAGGTCGAGCTTGAGGATGAACCCTTTTTCCTTCCTGGAGAGGCTCGAATGTATGGCTTCTTGAACAAGAAGAATGGAGTCAGTGATTTGCCTATTAGGCAAGAAACCTCCTTGATTTTCAGAGATCAAAGAGGGGAGGAGGGGTTTAAGGCGAGAGGCTAGAATTTTGGACAGAATTTTATAGGAAGAGTTACAGAGGGAGATGGGTCGGAATCTGGAAAAGGAGGTAGGTCGATTTTCTTTGGGGATGAGGGCAAGAAAGGTGGCATTGGTGAACCCACCTATTTTACCCTTTCTTTGCATCCATCGGATCATCTTGATCAGGTCCTTTTTTATAAGACCCCAGAACACCCTATAGAAGCAAATGGGGAATCCATCAGGCCCAGGCGCCTTATCAGGTTGCAGATTCCAAATCGCTCTTCTGACTTCCTCTTCTTCAATCTCCTTGTTTAGACTGTCGTTCATCTGCTTAGTGATTCCTTTAGGCAAGTATTGGAGCAAATCGGAGTAGTCCTCTTCACCTTTGGTTTCAGTTAAGAGGTCTTTATAATGCTCGGAGGCGGCCTTTCTAATAGTCTCTTGAGTGCTGTGCAGATTTCCTTCATTATCCAAGATTGAGCTTACATTGTTCCTGAGCTTTCGAGCAGTGGCCTGTTTGTGAAAATAGGTTGTGTTTTTGTCTCCTCCTTGGAGCCATAGTTGTCTGGATTTTAAACGCCATTTGGTTTCTTCCTCCCTGTTTATGTGGCTCAGCTGTGTATAGAGTGCGCATTCTTGCTCCTTGTATTGTTGAGATAAGCCTTGTTCTTCGATCCTTAATTGGACACTCTCTAAATCGCTCTTGATTTTCTTTTTAGCCTCCTCTGGCTCCTGGTAATTTTCTTTGGCCCATTCCTTTATCAGCTGTTTGGTTCTTTTTAATTTGGTTTCCCATATGAAGCCTGGTGAACCTTCTACATGCTGGCTCCAAGCCTTCTGGACAATTTCTCTGACTGCTGGAATCCAATTCCAAAGAGGGTTGTATTTAAAAGGGATAGGTCCGAGGGAGCAATGGGTTTCCAGAGTGAGGGATATAGGGTAGTGATCGGAAGCTGAGGTATTGAGGACATTGGCGTATCCAACAGAAAAGGAAGAGAGGTACGAGATATTGACTAGGAATCTGTCAAGCCTCTCCATTATGTTGCCGATGTCGATCCTACGGTTACTCCAAGTGTACCTGCGATTTTTGGGAACAACATCAACTAATTCATGTTCCTGAGTGATAGCCTCCAGTCGATCTCTGAAGGGATCTGGGGTGAAACTTCCTCCCCTTTTTTCATTGGCATGCAAGACCAAGTTGAAGTCGCCTGCTACTATGATGTTTGAGTTTGGCTCCCCATCGATACTTGTCTTCAGGTCATCCCAGCAGATTTCCTTTTCTCTATAATGGTTGGGGACATAAACATTGTAAATAATTACTGTGTGGCTGCCTGTTCTGCTGTCCAAAGCGGTTCTGATCCAATTCTGGTGGAGACTTGTTGAAGTGCAGTTCCATTTACTGTTGTTCCAGATGGTGGCAATTCCTTTGGAGGCTCCTCTTGAGTCACTGATGCATCCTATATATTGTTTCTGCTGATCTATTATTCTTCTCATTTCATGTTGGTCTTGTTTTGTCTCCTGTATTAACATCATATCTGGCTTTTCATTGTGAATTAGGTCTCTGAGGGCAGCAACTTTGGAGGGGTGCCCTAAACCCCTGCTATTCCAAGATGTGATTTTCATCATTGGGTATTGGGCATGCGGAGAGGTGCTCACCTCTCTTGGTCTTTGTAGCTTGTCTCTTTCTCTTGATGCCCCAGAATGAAAGATTCTATAGGAGTCTGCTGAACTGACTCATCTCCCCAACAATGGAGAGGGAGGTGAGGGAGACGGACCCAAACTGGAACAGCACTGGGAACATCCAGCTCAGGGTCAAAATCAGGGGTCCATTTGTTGAGGTAGAGGCCCCTGGAGTCCATGAAGTACGGCCCGTTCCTGAAGATTAGATCCTTATCCTCTTTGGATTCGAAATGGAATGTATAGTACCCTTTTCCACAAAACCTAATTGATATTTTCCCTTGTATTTTGTCTGACCAGTTTCGTTCAACCCATCTTTGAACTGTTCTTGGGGAGGGCCAAAGGCCTGTAAATTGTCCTATGAGACCTTTTTCGACAAGAGATAATGCTGCCATGCGAGGTAGGGTTGGAGGCAGTTGAACTTCTTGAAGAACATCTAATTTCTTAACAAATTTCGAAAGTGCAGGTCTGGGGCGTTGAGGAGGTAGGGATTTCACTAGATCTGAAAAAGCTTTTTGTGGATCGATTTCCTCCCGAGGTGATTCCGGGAGGGCCATGGCTGGGGGCCAAGGCCCTGGCTGCCGCGATGCCGGATGAATGTTGTCAGGGCACGCGCAGGCTGAGACGAGGGCGCATGCAGAGCTCCTTCAAAAAAAAAAATTGAAAACCGGGGGTAATCTTCGGGTTTTTAGTTGTGGCTTTCCCCAAGAAATTATTGTCTTATGTGTGATTGAATTATTTCTCTTATATGCTTCATGATTTCAATGATCATTTATTATTTTTGCTGATGAGTAGAGTAGATTCAAGTCAATTGTTTTAGCATATTACAATTTGCAGTTTGAATCTACAAGGAATTTATACATGGTATCAGAGCTAGATTTGTATACATTTCTACATGTTATAAGAGCTAGATTTGTAGAAATTTCTACCAGTATCAAAACTAGATTTGTAGAAATTTCTATATGGTATCAGAGCTAGATTTGTAGAAATTTCTACATGGTATCAGAGTTGAAATCATGACAGAAGAGAAGAATTTTGAATTACATATTGATGGAGCTCTCATTTAGGTCAGATCCAAAAAACCCTATATGCAGAATTCTTAATGTAGCAAGAAGGTTGCTAGTGGACAGATCAATGAGCCAATGTTTAGTGACACAAAAAAGAGTTTTGATCATTGATATTTGTAGATTGAGGAGCAGGGAGATCGAGACTCAGAGGAGTCTAGTTTTAGAGGGAGCATCCCTATGGAAGCTAGTACTTTAGGATCTGGGGAGATCAGACTCATTATTGCAGTAGTTGCACCAGCAGCATGGAAGAAGCAACATAGTAGTAACAACAACAGTATGAGTAGATCATATTTAGCTCATGCATGCAAAGCCTTGAGGAGAGGAAAATACTAGAGATTTGGTGGTTGAGAGGAAGCATGAATTACCTCTCAACAAGCAGCCTCATAAACAACCTCAGCAAGTTGTGGAGTAGCCAAAATTGGAGAAGCGGAGAGGAGACCTAGTGGAGACATCCACTCAAGCAGGGATCTCTAGTAGGGGGACATTTCGAGCCAAGTGGGAAGAGGGAGCACATGCAACCATACCTCCAGGTGAGAGGTGGGGAGATGTGAAGAAATAGTCCCAAGAGTGAAAAAATTTGGGCAGATTCCATTGAGGCGTTTTTGTCTCATGGATCATTACCTTGATATGTGGGCCCACAGTATTCAGTAGTAGGAGGATCAATGTCATTCAGATACAAAGGAGTGTAGAGCACTGTTGATAGTAGAGCAAGAGGCCCAATAGCAGAGTCAGCAACAACATTGTTTTCCCAGTGGATAGGGATCAATGTTAGTCATATATTGAGGAGAGCAGAGCAGGAGGCTCAGTAGCAGAGTCAACAAAAACACAATTTTCCCAGTAGACAGTTGAAGACATAGTTGATTCGATTCATTTTTTTTTTATGTTTTTCAATTGTAGATGTTGCAGTAGCAAAAACAACAGTGACAAGCGTTGCATGGGGAACATTCCAAAGTTACTGGATCGAGATAGAGTTGAATTCATTTCTTGTTGAGAGGGTGTGTTGAAAATAGAAACAAGAAATGTTAAAAATAGCATCAAGAAAAATCCTAATTTAATTTTTCCTTGAATTAAATTGGGAATAAAATTGTAATTCCACTCATGAGAACTTGTAATAGTTAACTAAGTTAATTTGACTTAGTTGGCTCAGTTAATTTGAGTTGAGGACCTAACTAGAGTCATGTAGAGTGTCTCCTATATTAGGAGCACTAGTTGAGTTGATTTTGAGTTGTAATTATTTAATTCAGTCTAATTGAGTTAAAATCAGTTAAACTAGTTCCAAATTATGGAGGAATAATTTAGTGGTAGGTCTAGTAGTGGGGTGTAACCTGCAGTAGTGAGTTCTAACCTGTAGTAGTGGGATGTAACCTGCAGTAGTGGGGTGAATCTTGCAGTAATGGGGTGTAACTTGCAGTAGTGGGGTGCAACCTGTAGTAGTGGGGTGCTTCTTGTCGAACATTGGGGTCTTTCCTGAAGTGCAGTGTGGTGTTGCCTATAGTGATCAACCAGTAACTAGACATTCACTCATCATTAACTCATGCATGCCAGATCAGAGAAAGACCCGGTTGAGATAGGAGTTTAGGGATAGTATATTATCAGTTGTAAAATCATATAAATTTAATAGATGGTGCATGTAGTCAGAAGAAGCCCCAAAATAAATCATTCCTTAATTATAAAACTCACTAATTTTAACCATTCGAATTTCCTTTAAAAGGAGGAATGAAGGCACATGTTTAATCATTCAATTGGTGAGTATGAGTTGGTGAGACCAAGCAATAGGAAGCACAACTTTATGCATGGATCTTGTGAGAGAATGGTGTGCCAAGAGAATCTTGTGCACAGGTTGGTAGTGAGATATATAGAGATAGTGTAGGGTTTCGCGAGCTTGAGAAAAGCATTGTAATCTTCTCATATTTTTTTACTAATGTAATATACAGATATCAGGGGTTTTTAGTTATGGCATTCCCCAGGAAATATTGTGTTATGTGTGATTTAATTCTTTCTCTTATATGCTTCATGATTTCATCAATCATTTATTGTTTCCGCTAATGAGTAGAGTAGATTCAAATCAATTGTTTTAGCATATTACAATTTGCAGTTTGAATCTACAAGGAATTTCTACAGGCAGTGAAGCAATGTCGGATAATAGAAAGCCAAGATGAATAGTGTGCATAAATTGATGGTAAGTTATCCTTAATAATCAAATCATAAGCCTATAATTTATTTAAATAAATAAATTTATATACCCCTTCCCTTCTGGATAAAGGTGAAATAAAAAAGTATGAGTACAAGTCCTTCTTTCTTAATATTTAATGCCCATGAAATTTTCGTCATGAACTTTTAATAAGTCATAAGTTTCTTATTATGCAATATTATTATCTACTTCTCTTCATTAGTATAAATAGAGATAATTGGTTCATCCAGTGTGTCGCCAATTGTTGTAGAAAAACAACAACCTCCCATTTTGTATTCAATCAAAATGGGTACCATTCAGATTTTTATTCTATACTTTTCTCTCTTTTATTAAAACTTTTACCCCTTAAAAACCCTTCAGAATTCTTTAATTTTATTAATGTTCAGAGTTGGATTTATGGCTAAATAATTATCATGGCCAAGGCCTTATATATAAATAAATGAGGCCTAAATACTAGAACCACCGCAGCCGAAACATGTATATATCATATACAATTTCGTTATAAGTAAAAGTTGGTTTATTTAATGCCTCTGCCCAAACACTTACCCGTATCATGTGACACATAGCCTGGAAGTATTTCCCCTGAATTTTCATGAGTAGATCTTTTAATTTCTCCTAGGGGTTTACCTCAGGGGTGACACAAACAATTATGACAACACGTCGTGCAGGTCCCCCCTTCCATGTGGCTTACCCAACTTATCTTTTAACACCCTTATACCACTATATTGACACATCATCCTGGAATGATTTTCCCTAGGGATTCATTCATCACACCATTCAAAAACTTCGAGGATAAATGCCCATGGTGGACCAATTTTTACGTTAATAAACATTAACCACTTCGGTCAATGATGCCTTACCCAGAAAAAATTACCCCAAAGGTTCCAATCAATGCACTTTCATTTCTATCTAGGATTTCAAACGTCGGGGTGACATCAACCAAGAAACCCTTTCATTCATCCACATTGCATCATCATTTCCCTACTTCACACGTCAGCCCGATACCTTTTCCCATGACACAAATTGGGGTGACTCAACCACACAAGTGGTTATTGAACATTAGTTTTATTGGTGTATTTTTTAATCCCACTTCCACATCACCATGGAGACTAACATCCTAGTCCTTTTGATAATTCTTTCCATAGTTTTTTCTTGGATATCCTTCCTAGTGTGACATGGGAAGCCACATGGATTGATGAATCACCCATTACCCTAATTAATTTACGCCAACTGTAACTTAATACCAGTCATCATACCCATTCAAAAAGTTGGTAAACATGCACCCAAACATTTAATTTCCTATCTTTTCCACATTTCAAGATTTTGATATCTACATTTGTATATTAGTGAATTAATGAATGTTATTACATTGAATTGATGTTATTATTATGTATTACACCATTTCTAATCCTCATTTCTTCATTTTACAATGAGACACATCTATGAGCTCTATTAAACCTGTTAATATTGGGAAAGGCAAGAAAAAACAACCTATTCAATAGCTAGTGGGGCCAATACTAGAGGAAATTGATGAAAAGAATCTTGATACATTACTTTTCTCTGACATTTTTTGCACCATGGATTCTGGCATATCCTCATGGTATGCAATGTAAAATTATCTAGAAGAAGAATTGATGGATGAACAGGACTCAGAACCTATAGTCATAATCATGGGAAGCAATGCAACTTCTAAGGCAACACTCCAGGACATAGCAACATATTTCTTACATAGAGTTACGACTCGTCCAAGGATTCTTCTTGAAACTGATCTGATTTGTTGGATGCTTGAATGGGTGGAAATTATTAAGAGGTAGTTTGTTACTCCCTGTGACAAAGTAATTGATTCCTTCAAACCAAAATTTATTCAGGGTATGTATAAAGTGAAAAACCCCAGCTTGTGTACAACACTGAATTTGTTAAGGGTTTTTTTCAAGTGGAATGCAATAATAAGAAAAATATTCTTCATAGTTTAATTAAGGATTTGTAGTGAGACTCTAACAAACATAAGGAAGATTCTTCTCGCGTATACTCTATAGGTTCCCTTTCTCTCCCATTTCAGCTATGCCACCTCCATGTTATGCAAACTCTTTTCCTATCAAGATGTCTTGCATTTTCCGCTAGACTGGGTCCTGCTCATCTAAAGGGCTTCTAAGGGTTTTTCTTTAAATTGGGTTGAAATTTTGCTAATAATATTACTTAACATATTATCTCATTTCTCTCCAAGAAAACAACCACTTTCAACCCTCCCTTCTACACCTGTCAACCCCTTGCCTATTCACCTTTATCACAACAAACTGTGGGAAGAGAAATACATCGCCCATTTATATCAAATTTGTCATCTTTTCATAATTCCCATCTACCAAGAAATTTTCAATTCTAAGTCTCCAAGGATGTATCAAGATACTATGGATTGTATACTGAGAATTGGATATTGGTTTGCAAAGGAGCCCATCACTTATGTCAAATTTTGGGGAAGTTATGGTGCTCCACATGTCTTACCACTATATATACCTTACAGACTCCTGAAGAAAGAGGTTTCCTATCAAATACTGGGAACATGAGTAGTCTCAACCTTAAAGGAGCTTCAAATAAAATTTAGGCCAAGTTTCCTGTGAAGATTGGAATTTACACTCTTCAAAATTTTGGCCATGCCTAGAAAGAATTGAAAACCTATAATACCTTAAAATT
Organism: Pinus tabuliformis; assembly: GCA_031772625.1. Taxonomy (NCBI): domain Eukaryota; kingdom Viridiplantae; phylum Streptophyta; class Pinopsida; order Pinales; family Pinaceae; genus Pinus; species Pinus tabuliformis. The sequence continues at coordinate 867,958,078 of CM062818.1, read as the reverse complement.
GGCTACAATTCCTGTGAAATTTCATGATCCTTCTAAACTTATTGAGAAAATAATTACAATTTCCTGTGTTAGGAAGTATATCCATTGAATTTCCCCTTTGATGAAATGTTTTGTGAAGCTAATTCCTATCAAGTTGTATGTATAAAATCCCAATAGTTACCCCTAAACATCTATTAGCAATTTCTAGTTTATAGAGACATCAGAAGAGATACTTTTCCAATAATTTTATTGCATATTCTAGTAGAGGATATGACGAAAAAATATACATAGTTTTCACCAGAGGGATTCACTTCACAAACAACTATACCTATACAAGTACCTCCTATTTTGTCTCATGAACCTTCATCTTCACAAAACACAAGGAACAAAAACATTATACGACTGGAGGGGGTTTGAGAAGATTACTTCAAAACTTGTTAAGAAGACGAAATAACCAACTATGCCTGAAGTACATATAAAATATACAGTTAGGAAACAATCATCTTCTCCTCTTCCTGGTATCCCTGGGACTTCTCTTATGGAACTCAGTGTTTTTGTTAAAACACATATCAACATTTTACTAGGCTTAGAAAAAATTCTAGTATCTCCTATTCCTATATTTGAGCTTGGAATAGAGGAAATACTGCCAATTAAGGTATTTTATAGCCCATGGCACAAATTCATTCTCAAGAAAGGTAGGAAAAAGAGGAAGGCGATAGAAATCCAAGATATTCAATCAGTCCCTTTAGAGGTGGTTTGGTATGGACCTTTTGTCACTCTTGATCAAGCTTATCAAGAACTAGCTCAACAAATAGGGGCCTATGAAAATTCCAACATTGAAATGGAAACCAAAGTGAAGGAATTCATTGATCAGAAAATTGAGAGAATCAACAAGTTGGAGCAAGAGTCCTCCCAAATCAAAGAACAAATGCAAGCCAAGATTTCTCAAGTACAAAGCAAGTTAGAGGTTGAGAGCCAATAGAAGGATGCATAGATCAAAGAGTTTCAAAATAAGGTGCAAGTATCTGAGACAAATATCATTGATCTCACTCAATTCAAGCATGAAGATGCCAACATTAATAAATAGCTACAACATGAGAAATAATTGTTTTGTCATAATTTGTATACTATGTAGGTTCAAGAAAAACTTATTCATTAATTTCTTAATGACATTGTTGAAATGGAGACAAAATATGATGAAGAAAAACATAAATTGACTCATCTCCTATCATAGCATTATGATAAAAAAAATACACCTTCCCAAGTTTCCCAGAATTATCGAAATGCAAAAGGATACAATTCTCTATGCCTAGAGGGCACACATATGCCTAGCCAAGGAAACAATCAAAGTGGCAAAGAGGTTGTGTGATACTTTATTGGAATTTATTTCTCAATCTCTTAAGGAGACTAAATTATTACCTACAAGCTCAGAGACAATTCTTCTATAGGTAGGAGCATTGAAGAAGGAATTATAGGAATATATAACTAACGTTTATCACAAAATTGGGCTACTGCATATGGTAAATCTTGAGGAAAATTGGGAATTCTTCATTAAACCTCATGGTTATTTGTAGGAAACTAAAGCAATGAAAAATTAGATTAATCAGATGCTGCCATCACTAGAAGCTCATGTGTACAAGTGTTGAGTTAATATTGGACCCAATGCATCTCCATAATTGGAAGAGCTTTTAGAATATCGTAAAAGGTGGAAATTAACCAATAGTTTAGTCACATCTTATGCTTCCAAAATCTAAGGTCCTCATCAATTCGAATGTTGTAAAAATTCTCTATTTTTGTATTTTTGTTATTGTTTTGTTGAGAAAATTTACGAGGAAGAACTACCTCTTTTAAAGTTGTAAAAACTATTTAAGTAGATCTTGGGCACAGAGCTATCGATTCACAAGGCCCAATTTCACTTTTGTACTAGTTCCATTTATAATACAAGCCAAAGCACTTTTGATTCCATGTCTTAACGAAGCAAATAAAATTTGGTATTATTATTGGTTTTTTCTTGGTTAAATTTATTATTTTAATCATTTAAGTTTGTTCATGTTTATAACTGAAATATTTAAAAATCCACTATTATCTTATTGTGTCTCTCATTTGTAAGAATACTAACTCAAGGTTATATGTGAATGGTGTTCATTTTAGAATTTAATTGAATAGATTTTCATTTACAGTTTATTTCGATTAAATGATTTAATGAAGAAATTTATATCTCTAGTTACTGATTTATATCTTATATGATATAGTTTAGTTATAATTTACCCGAGTTATATATTAGATGATATAGTTTAGTTATAATTTATCCATTTTAATCTATTGTATTTATCTAGAATAATTATCTCACTTTCTATATTTCTCTTTTAGTTTCCTACATCCTTAATCCTCCATCCATTGGAGCAAGTTCCATATGGGTAACTGTGCCAAATTTAAAACCATCAAAAATTGCCATCCCAAATGAAAAAGAGTCAAATTTGGGGCCCTCGCCAAGTAGTTTCCAAATTTCAATGAGGACATTTTTTTCACCAATAAAATGCTAGATTAGCAACCAAAACAAACTGTCCAAAGTATAGGAAGAATCTGAAGAGGAAGTTCCAAAAGTCCGATTGAGAGAATTGTATTCATAATAGCATGGTTTTGTAATGCAATTGGAATGTCTTGAATGGCCAATTCCTCCCTTAACTTCCACTGAAATAGTACAACAATCTATTGGAAATGTTCCTCATGAAATAAAATATTTACAAGAAGAGTACCAATAGATAAGAGATAAAAGCAGTAAAACAGAGAAAGATATCAAAGCCCAACAATGGATACAATCAATCTGGGATTATCAAACCAAGTTGCTCTCAACAATGGATCTAGAAAGAAACTAGTTGAAGATGTCATTTATTCATCCTATTGTTCAGTCTATCCCAACAGGTTCATATTTCAAAACCATGAATGTGTCCATCAACATAAGTGAAATTCCTTTTCCATATAAGATCAATTTTCATAAGAAGACTAAAGAAATGATCTAGAATGATCTCAATAAAATTTCCTTGACTATTCCCCATGGTGGGTGAAGGATCCTGTCACTTGTCACAAATATGAAAACAAATTCTAGAATGAAAGGCCACCTAGAGAAACTTTCATTTCCAATTGTGTCCGACCACACTGGATATAATTCTCATGTGATTAGAGCCTTCATGCACCTTGGGCCATCATACGTCACCTCGCTATTGGCTCACTGGCTAATAATTTCCTTCAATTATTGACTAAATTGGCTCATCCTTACCATGGTAGGGAGATGCATCATCACACACAAGTTTCCTCCTTTAAGTGCCTCTATTATTTGCAAGGAGCCATGAAATTTTTCAGGTGTCATAAAATGCTTGTTCATGGTTGCCATGCCTACATTTCTTTTAATTGTGGCACATTCTCTAACTGGCCTGACGATGGGTCTTTACTAGTTCTCTCAAAGATGGATAATTTGTGTCTCCATAAATGTCTCCTTGTGCACTATTTAGTCCCCTGTCTTTGCATGGTGGCTCAGGGGCTTCCTTTTGCCTTCAAGATTCATGCTCATGGTTCATATCTCCCACCAAGTTCTCTACTTTATTTCTATTCACAGGCTTCTCTAATCGTGTTTCTAGTTCACATATTCTCTCTCATGAATTAATAGTGGGTTATCTCTTTCTGTTCTGGAAAAGGCTCCATATATGAGCTAATGGGAATCACTAGAATTACCAGTTTTTGACTTACAATACGTTATCACTCCATAATTTTCCTAGGATGAGGAAGAAAACTAAAAAGGTAACCAAAAAACCACTGTTAAAGCTAGGATCCAGCCCTTCCAGCTTCAGAGAGGGATCTATTTGTATGATTTAGATTTCTTCTTCAGATTTTAGGCTAGTTATTTAAGTTTGAGTTTGGTTTTTCAAAATTTTGGTTAAAAGTTGCTAGAAAAGTACATTGGGCATGGAGTCGTAAATTTTTTAGTAATCAATTATAAAAATAACAGAGAAACTGTAATAGGTCACGATAGGAAAACTCCTAGATCTTATAGATTGCTTGTGGTGTGAATAAGATGAATGATATTTGAGTTCAATTAAATATAGAGCATACTGAAATGAATTATATATTTAATATCATAAAGAAAACATTGATACTGTTAACAAGCCAGAGCAAAGTACACTTAATAAAATTCGACCCTTAATCTTCTTGCAACAATAAAGAGGGAAACATATATCAAAACTGAGAAAAGAAACAATTTTACGTGAAAGAACACATCACCAATTTCTTGACATGGGAGTATTGGAACAAACTTTCTTTGTGTTTATGTAAATTGATCACTTTGAGTACAATCCATGGCTTACATTAATGTAAAGCTCCTTTGTTCATACATAATCCAACATAATCCCATATTCCAACCCTTTCTAAGCTTTATTACAAAATATTTATAGACTTTTTATTGAACTAACTTAGGATTCAAGAAAGGAATTGATTACAAAATAATATCTAACAAAATTACATATATTTCTAAAACAGATCTATAAAATAGGATTTTTGGACAAATTTGGTTGTTTGTTGAATCTTGGAAGGAAATCAATCGTTGATTGTCTAGAACAAATAACTAAACAATATACTAAAAATAAAAACAACCACTGGAAAAGTGCAAGAAATATGGAAGTGATTTGGTGTCCTTATTTCCACCTAGAACCTATGTTGTTTGAATCTTCTTCTTTCCCTTTTACTAGAAGTGGGAGCCATATATCCTTTATACTGAACATTCATCACAAAATACCCCCTTTTCAAACAATTGTCCATAATCACAAAAGACATAGATTTATTGTTGTCGTTGAGCAGAGTATTCAGACATTGAATGGTGGTTTTTGAGGGGGATATGAGTGGTATATGGTAAATGGAGGAGCCCCCCAAAATCATTATGGATCTTCCACATAGTATACAAATGTTTTTTAAAAAACCACTTTTTAGGGCCCCCCTTTCTGTTAAGTCTCAAAGTGTTGGGGGGGGGGGGGGGGGGGGGGGGGGGTGGGTGCCGGGGTGGGTCTGAAAAATATCTTCATAAAATTACAACAGAACTAGCGTCCAGACCATTTTAAAGTATTACAAATTAACCAAGAAACGGGTGTCGTTTATTTAAAATTAGGCCCCTCTCGCTTTTTCTTAGTTCTATGAACAGGGGTGCATTAAGGGAATTTTTAGGTCTAAAATGGGCCTCCTAACAAAATTGTAAGACCAAAATAAAATTTATAAGAACTAATAGGATTCAAGATGATGATGTCAACCATGGGGGGTGATTCACCATTTTTGGAGTAAAAAAGTAAAAAGATTAAAAAATAATAAGATAATAAAACTACTTTTTCAACTCATATTTTCAACTTATCTCCCTAAGGTTTTGCTCAAATTTAGAGTGATATTACTCGTTGGATGTAAAATTTAATTCCTCATCCAAGGGGTGAGAACATAGGCCAATACATCAAATTTTTAATGAAATCATATTTTTGTATTGAAACCTTTTAACATAGGAAGAGAAGGAATTTCTGATACCTTTAGCTCCCTTTCTTATAGCTCCTTTCATTAAATTTACCATAGGACTGAGGGTTGTGATCACCAGTTTAACCTTTGAGGCACTAGACATTTTGTTTGCCACAGGGGGATATTTTTCTTTGTTAAATGCTTTAGCGCTTGAATTCTTTAAATCTTAATGACCATGTGTCAGCCCCAATATCGGAGACCCCTCTGGTTGGAACTTTTTTAAGTGGAAAGTGTTACAAAGCTCTGATATCCTCAGCCTTTGATACACTGACCTCCGATATGATTTCATCACTTCCACGTGGCACCTTGTGAGTGGTGACACGTGTCACCTTGATTTTCCCCCTTAGGACCCCTCAAAACGCCAAAAATGCCTGCCATGTGTCCTTCCATACCGCCACATCATGTTGATGTTAGATGCCACGTAGCTTTATCGGAACCAATCATATTCCGCCATGCGTCCCGCTAGAGGAGAGAGAAAAGGGCCCATCCTATTTTGGTTTTGAAATGAATTTCTTTGTTAACCTATTTCGGCATTCCCCGATGGTTTAACATTATCGACACTTTTTCCCAACAATTTAACACTATCGGCGTTTTTTCATATCACAACTTCGCATATCACAATATTTGAAATTTGTTACCCATCACATATGCGATCTCCGATTGCTGATTTTCGATATGCCATTGTTGATATTCCATCGCCGATGTGTAACGTGCGATCGTCGATATACAAGACCAGCCAAAGTGCCAACCACCAATTCACCATCCGCCATGAACCTCCAATATGCGATATGTGATATCTCACGAACTTTTGATATGTCTTAGACCTCTGATCATTGATTTTCGATCACCGATATTCTCTTTTTCCTTCCTTTCAAAGGCTTTCAAACCCTTAAACTTCAACATGTCATATCTTTTGATCCAAGAGTCCATTTTCAGACTTCTACATATCATTGGAAAGCTTGTTCAAAGCACTTTCCAAAGGAGAGGGTCTGATGTAGACTTTGAGTCTTTCTTTTTCTTGGAAAATTACTACAAACTTATATCATCATTTTCTCTTTGGACAGTTGAAATCACACCCACCATGATGATCCTCTACATGAAGCTTGCAACTACCATAGGAATTCTTTTGAGCCTTGCACTGCAGCACACATTCTTGCCAATGTGGTTGACATTAGTTCCAACATTCATGCACAATAATAACACAACCACCATCAATTGTCCAACACTTACTCATGACAAGACACTCATGACACCTCAATGATGACCCCTTAGGGACCTTTGTACAAAGACAATTTAGACTATAAGACCTGGTGGATTTATAGGCTAAACTTTACCAGCAGATTCCCAAAATAAATAACTGGACAGACAAACATTGATTACCTATATTATAGAACCCTAATAGTGGCTCCAATGGGAATAGAATCCTCCCTATGAAGTGCAAAGAACACCATAGCTCAGTAGCCTTCTCTCTTGGGCAATGGAATAAAAAACAAAAAGACTAAAACTCAACCGATTGAAAACTAATTACAAAGCTGAAAATTTTAAAAGAAATAAGAAATTTGACAACACATCACCAAAGTATTAGGGCCTTCTCCTCAGGCTTCAAACATTGATGATGGTTGTCCACACCTGCTGAAAATATACACACTAGGTGATCTATTCTCTCCAATGTATCCAACGAATAAAATGGCTACTTGACTAAGTTCTGCTGACAGTTACCTTGAGTAGATAGAAGAAGAAAGAAAATGAATACTCAAGATTCAACTGATTCTGAAAACCAACATTGATAAAGAGTATAAGCTTCCATAAATTCTACAACAAACTGGCCATGGGATGACAAAACTCTTCTTTCAATGGTTCTAAGAGGCTAGCAAAAGAAGATTCAAAAACATAATTGGTTACCTTCACCTGATGATCAGTAGGACGACTCTGTTCTAGAGAAATGGGAGCACTTAGTTCATTAATATTTCCCTCTTCAACTGAGGCAACCGTGCTATTAATAGCAATAATGTGTACATCCATAGGATATAGGACAACCTGTTCTTATTCAGCAAACTCTTCCTTATCTAAACCTGGAGGTAGATCTTCAATTGAGGCAGCCACATCTTAAGCAACAAAAAATTCTACACCCACGTGGTCTAGAACAACTTTCTCTTCATTATCCTATTGTAACTGTGGATTATTGTTTCCATTATCTAACTCACTTCTTTCATGAAAAACACCTTCATCATCATTTAAAATGAGCTCACTGTTTTGAATTTCCATACATACAATTTCAGAACTCATAATTTGATAAGTTTCTTCTCGGAATAAAGACCAACAAGATAAAAGGATTCATGAAAAGTTTGATTGTTTATCCTGTTCTTTCCCTTGGTAACTTAACATTTGACAAGACTGCTGCAAATTTTCTTCAAACTCAAAAGATGAATCATAACTTTTTGCATGAGGATATTGATTTACTTCATTTTTAGGCAAGAGAAAAGGTATTATTTGTTGGAAGTTTTCTTGAATATGATGTTATCTAGTTTCTACTTCTTCCTGATGGTTAAAATGGTTCTCATGAATAGCCTATATATTCTCATCATCCAAAAATTGATCATCTTCATAAAAAAAATTCAAATCCTCAATAAAATTATCAAAATGTGTGCAACAATATTTGACCAGCAAAAAAGAAGGATGATGTTCTTAATATCTCTCATAAAATACTGTATGAAAATCTCTAACAGAATATAAACAATCATTTGGCAATATTTCATACCATGATTGTGCATTTCCCTCCAAGGATACCATGAACATCTTCATAAGACAATCTTCGTGAAATTTAACTTTAAGCTTATGGATATGCATATGAAACCTAATTAAATGAAAAGAAACATCATCTCTTTCTTGATCTTTGAATCTCGGTAAATAAGTTTGCCAACCTACACCAGGCATGCCATTTCGAAATCCTGGAATACGAATGTGATGAATAGGAGCATACCTTGTATATTTGTGATCCATATTGAGCCAATATAATTTCTAGTGAAATCTTGATCTTTGGATCCTACCGCCAATGGAGTCTTTGGATTAGGTTGAAACTTGATTGGAGTCACCAAGTGAATGGTTCAACCTTCATATGTCTGACTGTTGTCCACCATCAACAATCAAATTTGAAACTTGATGATATTTCCAGGGGAAAATAGAACCTTTCATCCCCAATATGGTCACCAAAATGTTATCACTCCGTAATTTTCCTAGGCCGAGGAAGAAAACTACAAAGGTAACCACAAAACCACTTTTAAATCTAGGATCTAGCCCTTCTAGCTTCAGAGAGGGATCTCTCTGTATGATTTAGATTTCTGCTTCATATTCTAGGCTAGTTATTTAAGTTCGAGTTGGGTTTTCAAAATTTTGGTTCAAAGATGTTTGAAAACTCCATTGGGCATGGAGTTACAAAGTTTTGAGTAATCAATTATAAAAATAACAGAGAACTGTAACAGGGCAGGATAGGAAAACTCCTAGATCTTATAGAGTGCTTGTGGTGTGAATAAGATGAATGATATTTGAGTTCAATTAAATATAGAGCATACTGAGATGAATTATATACTTAATATCAGAAAGAAAACATTCATATTGTTAACAAGTCAGAGCAGAGTACACTTAAGAAAATTTGGCCCTTAATCTTCTTGCAACAATAAAGAGGGAAAAAACATATGGAAACTGAGAAAAGAAACAATTTTACATGAAAGAAAACATCACCAATTTCTTGACATGGGAGTATTAAAACAAACTTTCTTTGTATTTATGTAAATTGATCACTTTGAGTACAATCCATGGCTTAAATTAATGTAAAGCTCCTTTCTTCATACATAATCCAACACATTCCAACCCTTCTAAGTTTTATTACAAAATATTTATAGAATTTCTATTGAACTAACTTAGGATTCCAAAAAGGAATTGATTACAAAATAATATCTAACAAAATTACATATATTTCTAAAACAAAACTAGAAAATAGGATTTCTAGACAAATTTGGTTGTTTGTTGAATCTTTGAAGGAAATTTGTCGTTGACTGTCTGGAACAAATAACCGAACAATATACTAAAAATAAAAACAATCATTAGAAAAGTGCAAGAAATTTGGAATTGATTTGGTGTCCTTATTTCCACCTGGAACCTATTTTGTTCGAATATTCTTCTTTCCATTTTACTAGCAGTGGGAGCCATCTGTCCTTTATACTGAACATTCATCACAAAATACCCCCTTTTCAAACAATTGTCCACAATCACAAAAGACATGGCTTTATCATTGTCGTTGAGCAGAGGATTTGGACATTGAATGGTGGTTTTCTGGGGGGGGGTATGAGTGGTATATGGTAAATGGAGGAGGCCCCTCGAAATCATTATGGAGATACCACGTAATATAGATGTTTTTTGAAAAACCACTTTTCAGGGCCCCCCCTTCAGTTAAGTCTCGAAGTGTCAGGGTGGGGGGGGGGGGGTCTGAAAACTATCTTCATAAAATTACAAACAGAACTAGTGCTAGGACCATTTTAAAGTATTACAAATTAACTAAGAAATGAGCACCGTTTATTTAAAATTAGGCCCCTCTCCTTTTTTCTTAGTTTTGTGACCAGGGGTGAGACCATAGGCCAATACATCAGAGTTTTAATGAAATTGAAGTTTTTGTATTGAAACCTTTTAACACAGGAAGCAGAGGAATTTCTGATACCTTCAGCTCCCTTTCTGATAGCTCCTTTCATTAACTTTACCATAGGACCAAGGGTTGTGACCACCAGCTTAACCTTTGAGGCACTAGGCCTTTTGTTTACTATCGGGGGCTATTTTTCTAACGACCATGTGCCAGCCCCAATAGCGGAGCCCCCTCTGATCGGAACTTTTTAAAGTGGTAAGTGTTACAAAGCTCTGATATCCTCAACCTTCGATATGCCGACCTCCAATATGACATCATCATTGCCACATGGAACCTCATGAGTGGTGACACGTGTCACGCTGATTCCCCCCTTAGGACCCCTCAAAATGAAAAGCTGCCTACCACGTGTATGAAATTGAAGTTTTTGTATTGAAACCTTTTAACACAGGAAGCAGAGGAATTTCTGATACCTTCAGCTCCCTTTCTAATAGCTCCTTTCATAAACTTTACCATAGGACCAAGGGTTGTGACCACCAGCTTAACTTTGAGGCACTAGGCCTTTTGTTTACTATCGGGGGCTATTTTTCTAATGACCATGTGCCAGCCCCAATAGCGGAGCCCCCTCTGATCGGAACTTTTTAAAGTGGTAAGTGTTACAAAGCTCTGATATCCTCAACCTTCGATATGCCGACCTACAATATGACATCATCATTGCCACATGGAACCTCATGAGTGGTGACACGTGTCACGCTGATTCCCCCCTTAGGACCCCTCAAAATGAAAAGCTGCCTACCACGTGTCCTTCCGTACCGCCACGTCATGTTGACATCAGATGCCACATATCTTTATCAAAACCAATCATATTATGCCACGCATCTTGCTGGAGGAGAGAGAAAAGGGCCTGTCCTGCTTTGGTTTTGTCATGAATTTCTTTGTTAACTTGTTTTGGCATTCCCCGGTGGTCTAACATTATTGGCACTTTTTCCCAGAAGTTTAACGTTATCAACGCATTTTCATATCACAATATTTGAAAGTTGTTACCCATCACATATGTGATCGTTGATTTCCAATTGTCGATATGCCATCGCTAATATTCCATCGTCGATGTGCGACGTGCAATCGACGATATACAAGACCCGCCAAAGTGTCGATCGTTGATTTGCCATTCACCATGGACCTATGATATGCCTTAGACCTCCAATTTTTGATCGTCGATATGCTATTTTTCCTTCCTTTTAAAGGCTTTAAAACCATTAAACTTCAACAAGCCATATATTTTGATCCAATATTCCATTTTTGGACTTCCACATATCGTTGGAAAGCTTATTCAGAGCACTTTCAAGAGGAGAGGATTCGATGTAGACTTTGATTCTTTCTGTTGTTTGGAAAATGACTGCAAACTTATCTTCTCATTTTCTCTTTGGACAATTAAATTCACATCCACCATGATGATCCTCTACATGAAGCCTACAACTACCATAGGAATCCTTCTGAGCCATGCACTACAGCACACGTTCTTGCCAGTCTGGTTGACATCAATGCCAACATTCATGCACAGTACTAGCACAACCACCATTAATTGTCCAACGTTTAATCATGACAAGACACTCATGACACCTTTGGGACCTTTGTACAAAGGCAATTTAGATTATAAGACCTGGTGGATTTATAGGCTAAACTTTACCAACATATTTCCAAAATAAATAACTAAATAGACAGATTTTGATTACCTATATTATAGGACCCTAACACAATATACAATGGTTTATTTATATGGCTTCCAAGCATCATTCAGCCCCAGTTATGCTTACTGAGGCCCCTCCAATAGTCTACTCCTCCCAATTGGTCTTCTGGTTTCTCATGGATAATGAGGGACATTTCATTGGTTGTGGGCATAGGGAGGTGGCGGAAAAATTAGTCTAATTTTTGTGGGCCAATGTCCTATGGTTTGAAGAATCATGCATTTCATATCTTGTAAAGATCCAATGCTTGTAGCCCATCGATCCTTGTGGTTTTTTTATGCCTGTGGTTCATCGTTGTTACTTGTGGTTCGTCGATGATGTTTTTAGTCCATTGTAGTTGCTCGTGGTCCGTCGATGTTTCTTATTTGGGTGGCTCTTTTTCTGCGGTTCAATGTGTGGAATACTCAGGTCATTACATAGTGAAAATTCCAATTTTAGTTGTGTCTAGGTGGTTTCTTTTTTTGTTTCTGAAGAAGGGAGGTATTTCTTTAAGTTGGCATAGCTTTGTATATCATATCCTTTGCATTTGCAACTACTTAGAACTCTTTATAGACTTGGGAAATATTTTCCTTTTATCATCTGATCTAATCAAGCATAGTACATGTAATCTTAAGCTTCTCAATCCATGATATTGGGTTGGATTCTTGACGGGTAGGCCAATAGCAAAAATATCTATTACTTGTATTTCTTGTCTTCAATAATAAAAATATGTACTTTGCAACCAAAAAAGTGCCTTGATTATTACTAAAGTGGAGAAATTACTTCAAAAGTTGAATAATCAATTAAAGTAGAAGAAGGCTAATTCCAGGGTAAAGAAAATGTAGCTAGAAGAATACAATAAATTAATAATAAAATTGGGAATTCACCCAATGGATAGAGAGGCCATTAATTTTTTTTTTGCAAAATAGAGAAAAAGAAATGCAATCTTTAAGAAATAAGTTAAAAATTACAGGTTCTTAATATGTGCAAAAAACAGAGCTCCTCCAAGTGGAAAAAGAGAAAGAACAGTTGTTACAAGAACTCATACAAAGAAATAGTGAAATCACCAAGTTACAAGAAAACATTCATCGTTTAGAATAGTCCCTCAAGCATCATGTTTGCATTTCTTCCACTTCATTCGTCTAGAATCCTCAAGACCCTTTAGAACAATTGTCCAGGAATTTATCAAATCTCAAACTCTCTAAAGTAAAACTGAGTAAAACATAGAATGCCTTGATAGAAGTTAAGGAACAATTGAATTGTAAAGACAAGTTGCTAAATATTGCAAATGAGAGGAACACTATATTGACAATTGAAAAGAGAGCTTCCCAAGAAGAAATAAATAAACTGAAGGAAAAACTAAAAGGTAATGTCTCTCTGCTAGAGGAAAAGTGGATAGTTTGCGATGAGATCATACAGGAGATGCACTTTGTTTGGGAATACATTTTCGTAATTGCATAGCACAATTCCTTGCTTGGTAAATTATAACCAATCATAAAAAGGAATAAAGAGGAACTCGACGGTAAAATCCCAAAGGTAAATAGGATTATTAATTATCTAAATAATAAAACTACAAATGAGCTCAGAGCACTTGATATAGTGGAAAAGACATCTATTACTATGGAAATAAGAAAGGAAATCAAGAAAAATATGCTTCAAATTTAGGCCTCAAACTCATAGAAGGATGTTCAAAAGGGTGTCTGCTTGTTCAACAACAAATTTTATAAGAGAGTAAGAGCTAGATTGCCTAGTTGTTGGGATAAACAAGGAAAGTTGCTTTCCTGGGAGATTTATGAAAATAATTTAACAGATGCAAAGAATAACGCTGACAGGGCTCACAAGTAATTTGAATATTTGAAGGGCCATAATTTTTAACTATCTATAGTAAGAGTTCCAGCTTCTATGTTTAATTAAAACATGTTTGTAGCCAAGCCAAATTATACCTAGAATTCTAGTCTAAACATAGCTTGCAAAGAAATGATTTCTCAACCATAATGTTGGCAGGGGAATTTTTTTTGAAAATTTTGTTTTAAGTGTTAGGAGGTTGACCATGAAGAGGATAGATGGGTGTGGGAGAGAAGAAATTGGTTTGAAATAGTGAGAGCTAGCACAGAAGGAAGAGAAATGGAGCAGGGAGGCATCACACATGAAGGATATGACAATGTCCATAAAGCGAGGGTGTGTGAAAATAATATCAGGTAGTTAGGATTTTTTAGTTGGTGGCAAAGGAATAGATGAATGTCGTGGAAGGAGATGCTGAAGAAATTTGTAGGAGGAAGACAGTTGGTGAAGTGGGATGAGAGAGCAACAGATCATTTCAAAATATGGTTAAGAGGCATGGGACAATTAGAGAAAAGATGTCATAAAATATCATAATGGCTAGCCAACTAGGAGGAAAAATGGAGGAGTGGAGAACTCGCCCAAAGGAGATTAAGAAGCTACCACAAGCCAATATAGGGACATGTTCAAGGAATATCATGGGTTGGATGATTAGATGATCAGACCGTGATTGTTGAAGATGAAAGGATTGTTGTAGATGTTTCTTTTTGTTACAGTAGTTACAAGTGCCAGTGTTTGTGTTTGTAGCTTTCTTGCAACACAAAATGTAAAGGAAATCATCTATGGTGGGGTCTGTGTGGTTTTTTACTGAATTTGTGGTCCTTTTCTTTCTTTGAAAAAGTAATTAATGTTGGTGAGCCACGTTATACATGGTCCATATTGTAGCATCTTGCACCTTTTTTATTTCATGATGAAGTAATAAAAAGAAATATGGGTTGCCTACTTTATATTGTTAAATGCATGTGTATGTTTCTTTTGTTTTATTATGTTTGTATAATGATCATTTATCGAACCAAATATATTTAAATGTCTTGAAGGGCCAAGTAAATTGATGCCATGGTAATAGCTTGCCATGATAAAACATTCCAATGGTGAGTGGTGTCTCATTCTGTTGATGTCGACAAGAGTTGAGGAAGTTGTAAGGTATGTCAACTATAGTCATAGCGTCGATCGTGACTTATGCATTAACCAATGATCGTGAGTTTTAGAAGCGTCTTGCAGGGTGTTTAGTCATAGGATGACAACTAGGTGTGTGTCTAGTAGAGGTTTGAGTTTTGTGTTTTAAGTCGAGGTTTTAGTGTTTCAGGTTTCTAACAATCCCATTTGACTGCAGAAACCTGGTTCCAACATTCCCCCATTAACATCTTGGGTGAGACTTCATCCACTTTGTGGGTGATGCCAAAAGGGACGATGCTAAGCGATTCTATTGGTGAATTACACAGCAAATCCCAGGTCTGATAGAATCTTGTGCACCAACAAATGGTTATTTTGCTAGGACTAGGATTGTTGTTTGATGGGATTATTTTGTGGTAGACATGTGGAAGCCATGGAACACCACCAAGGAAGATATTACTTTAAGTTTTAAGTAGAAGGAGCATGAATTTTCAACAAAGTAAATCAGGGATAAAATACGAAGCACATAGAAATGGTTGTAGAACTATGTCTTTACTAAACTTTACAAACCCATATTTGGAGAATTTCCAAATATTTTGATGGAGTGGGTGCAATGGCTGAAGGATAATAGTCCGACCTACCATCACGATGGAATAGGGTAGTGGACTCCAAAGGATGTACAACAATTGTAAGTGGTGAGTAAAAAAGTTTCGCGTGCTATAGATTTTTTGTTTGAAAGTGTATTGGAAGGCTATGTTGTTGAATTTGCAATAGAAGTGATAATTTATTATAGTGCAACACATAGGAAGTTCCTAAATGGTTCACGAGGTGTATTTATATCATCACTACCATTCTCCATTAAGATGCTACTTTGTGACCATGGAGTTATGCCTTTGGAGTCAGATAGCATGAGTGGCTAAATCACTCATGTGCCAAGGGAAATGGGGGAGAACTGGGAGATGATTTGAGAGGAGAGAAAGGCGAAAAGGTGGAAAGACTAAGGTGGAGGATGACAGCAAGTACAATACTATGTAAGTGAAGATGAGGAGATAGTATGGATATAGAGATTTTTTAAGGTGACACCTTGAGAAGTGGACAAAGGTTTTGGTCAGGTGACATGGGAGGAGGCTAGTCAACATTGACACCTTTCAAGAGGAGAATACCAGGGAGAGGGGAAAGAAAAGGCCACTAGAGAGTAAGGAGCAATGAAAGTGATCAGAGCTATGAAGGGATGCAATTTAGTATGCCACATAATGAAGCTGAGGGGGAGGAGAAACTGAGTCCATGCAACACAGAGTCCCTGGATCCTAGATAGCAGAATCAGACCACACCTAGTGTCAAACCCACAACCCCATGCGCTTCTCCCAATCTAGAGGAAAGTTCTCAACATACTGTCACAAATAGTGTAGAGGGTAATTATAGTCAAGGAGATGGAGGTACTAGTATTAGTGGAGTTGTCCATACAATAGGAGGAGTGTTGCAAGGTACTCAAGTTTAGTTTGGTGAGAAAAAAAGTGCACAATATTTTTATAGTTCAATAGGAGCGTCGTGGAGTACTTCATCAACAAGTACTCTACAGAGTTCAATGGTGGAAATAGAATTAAGAATGGATATGTTCCATGGTGTTGGGAGTGAAGAACCAAAGCAACATTTTTCTGTTTGTGAATTTGTTTGGACAACAAAATAGGTCCAAGCCAAGGTAACAAAGATTGCACAGTTGGATGCAGCCTTTACAGATTGCGTGTTGACATGATACATGAAATTTAAGAGCATGACCCCAATTGGACATAATAGAACCTTGAATGAAATTAAGAAGGGTTTGATCAAAGAGTTTCAGAATTTGATGTATAAATCTAAGTGAATTACTGAGTTGAAGGAGATTAATCAAGGCTCAAGTGAATATGTGTGGGACTTTGACCAATGTTTTAAGATATTTAAGGATAAGTTGATATTTTAAATTCCAGACGTGTAGCACAAGGAGTGGTTCATCCCTGAATTATTACCCCACATCAGGATACCATTAACACATCAGTGAATTAGTTCACAGTCAAAGGCATTGGAGCTTGCATTGAAGCTAGAGGCTTAGCCAACAAGAAGTGGAGAAATAAATGGTATGGATCAGGTACAGTCACAGTTGTTGCGGTAACTCTGTAGCTTCAATATTTGACCAAAGGGAAAGAGAAGCGGGAGGAAGTGTGGTGCCCCGTCTTTCAGCTAGAGGGTCACTATAGGAACAAATGTAATTTGTTGACATACTACATGGTGACAGACACAACAAATCCACTTGTGAGGGGAGGACGATTCTAGTGTGAAGTTTTTTGAGTGTGGGGACACACTCCACATAATTGTCCAATGATATAGAAGTATGAAGCTACGAATCACACTCTATTTTTTTATTTCTATAAACCAGTGGGGCATGACATCGACCATTGTCACACATTGGATTTGATGCATGAATGCACCTTTGATTCATTTTAGGTACAAGGAACCGAAGGGATTGAAGCAACACCAAATAATTTTAATCAACTAGGATACAACCATCTTGGATAGTACAATCAGTTGGGTCAAGAACAAGAACTGATCCATCCAGTTGGGATAGAGGTTTAGGAGGACCATCTCGAGGAAGATGAGGATTTGGATGAGGTCAGGGAACTATAGTTTTATATAATTGTGGACAATAGGGACATGTGGGATTTTCCTAATCCCTATTGTACATGCACATACTATAAAGTGTTAGATCATTCAACCAATAATTTCCCACAAATGGTTGCCAAATGGAAAGAAAAGAAAGGGTCAAATGTGTAAATTATAGGAGTTGTGCCCCATAGAGCCCAACAACGAGTTGGTGCAGTAACTCAAGGAGGTGTCAGAACTAGAGAAGATGTTGCAAAGTTTGGAACTTCGCAGCTACAATGGGTGATAAGGGTGCCCAAACCTCCTCCAAAGTTTGATCCTGTCTTGGAAAAGGTGACCTACAAAGATACACGAAGGAAAATAACCATTCTAGAATGGGACATACTGGAAATAGTCTTTGAAGAAGCTATTCTGACTACCTACGGTGATACTACATGTAGGTATCCTGTTATAGAGGTTGATCCAATCTGAAACCTACTTCAAAGTTGTATGGATTTAGTGAAGGATGCACATGCATTGGAGAAATTTAGGAATCTAATGGAACAATGTGCTAAGGAATCTGAATTAGTTGCAACGTGAATCTCTCCACGCAATATAAATCAGGTAGCTCATAGTAAGAGAATAAGTAAGGAATTCATATTTGGTGCACAAGTTGGAGAATTTGAAATGGATAATATCATATTGGACTTGGGGTCTGATGTAAATATCTTGCCAAAAAATACTTGGGAGATTATGGGAAAACCAAAGTTAACCTGGTCTCCCTTTCAGTTGACATTAGTGAATCAACACCATATCTTTCCCATTGGTAGACTAACAGGAGTGCCAATAGATATTGATGGAGTTGAAAGTATTTTTGACTTTGAGTTCATAGAGATTGTTGATGATACCGATCCATGCCCAGCTTTGTTGGGGAATTATCAGGGATTCGATAATCAGGTGATTATTAATTTGAAGAAGAGGCAGATGATTTTTTAAGGTGGGAATATTCGAGTGATTTTTTAAGGTTTGGATCTATGGGAAGGAGACAAGCATATTGAATTGATTAAAGGTGAGATGAGTAGGGAAGAGCTAGAGAATATCTACAATGTGACATCCCTTCGGGAGGATTACATGAACCCTAACGCAGATCAAATGTTGATTTAGTAGTATTAAGTCTTGTGCCTCTTATTTAGAAGAAGTGTTGGAAAATTGGAAGAATCGACTACATGAGGTCAACGCTCAGAGGTGTGCACACCTAACTATAGTAGTGCACTAGATAGGGACCAAGGTACACAATCCACCTCACTTTGATGGACTATCTAAGGTAACTATTTCATGCAGGAGTTCAAGGATCAGATACTTGAGCATATGAGGATAACCACACTGGATGTTGTGATGCAATCTTAACCGGATGGTGGGATGTGCACAAGGACCAGTTCATGAGATGGAAACAATGTAGATAGTTGATGTGTATTAGATTTGGGGCCAATTCTAGGGTCCGCAGGGAGAATTATTTGGGCATGAAGTGCCCAAGGACACACTTAAAATGGTGTGTCGAAATGTGGATGAGAGAATGTGTGCCACAATAGGAGTGGGTACACCAATTTGTACATACATTGGACACAATTCTTTCAAATTGGTATGTTGAACTAGAGGTGCACAAGTGAATGGGGGAGTGGAATGAGATGGCATGAATATTTAAGGATACTTTTAGCTTTGAGGCGAAGGAACCAGCACTTGATGATGCTTTAAAAGTGTTGTGGGGAAAAGCATTCGCCATGGGAGAATTGATAGTGTTGGAAAGCGTATTGTTGTTTCCTACACAAAAGCATTCACAACAGATACAAGAGTTTTTGGAATGTTATAATATAGTGAATCAAGGCAAATACAGAGATGACACTGGGAATATATAGATTCTGGATATTGAAGGGGGGCGAGTAGTATGTGGGTTAGAGTTGTAATACGTTGAGTATGCACGACCTATCAAAACCTGGAAAATAAACATTGGGATAGAGAAGAGTCCAAAGAAGGTTGCCATAGGGGATTATTAGGATGATGAGACAATAGAAAAGGTTACATATTTGTTGCACAAATACCAAGACCTGTTCCCCAAAACATTCGAGGAAATGAAATGGATTGTTAGGGAATTAGGTGAGATGAGAATTTCTTTGAATCCCGACACTAAGCCTATGAAGTAGCAACCCTATTGTTTGAATCCAATCTACGAGGAGAAAGTCAAGCGGGATCCAAATAAGATGTTGCAACTAGGAATGATTGAACCTGTGGAAGAGTCAGAGTGGATAAGTCTGATGGTGGCCCAGAATGAGATGATAGTAGAAATAAAAAATTACTTGGACTTCTGAGAAGGAAGTGTTGCATGTATAAAGTGATGAAGGGATCCATATTCATGTGTACATAAAGAAAGTTTGTTCCTTACAGTTAAAAGTTAAGTCTCCATTGGGTGCTAGAGGCAACAGGTAACAATAATTTTTGTTAAATGTGCTAGTTATATGGTATAGAATAAAACTCCACTGTGCGCTAAAGTGGACTAACGTGTTTCAAATGGATTTTTACACAAGAATAGTGCAAGGTTATAGATTACGCAGTGTTGGGGGTAGTCTAGTCAGAGAAAAATGTTGTGAAAATATTAAATGATCTAGCAGGAGTTCATGTTTTAACACTAGATGCCTTATCGATGTTGTACGATAAGATTTGACAAAGGGCTTAGGTGAAAGTTAGGGAAACAACAAAAAATGGGATAGGAACTACGTGCAAAGAGGAAGGAATGATTATTTCCAGTATGGTAAGGATGATTGGATCAAAAGAAAGAATCTTAGACTATCACTAGATTAGATCCTCGTAGTAGGAAAAAGCACGTGAATTGTCAGTTTGACCCATTAGGAATAAGGATAATATAATTGGAAGGGGATAATACTGAGGTGGATGGATAAAGTGAGCTAGAATTAACATGAGTATGGTATGTGGCACATGTAGGTCATCTTGTTGAACTGAATTGAAGGAGGATTTCACATTCGTTCTATGCAGAGGTGCAACGATCAAAATTTGTAAGTAATAATGAAAAATTTAATGTGAAGTTCATCGTGAAGGAGGTGAAAAGGATGTGAAAGGTTATAAAACACCACCCCTAGGATGACAGTTTGCATAAGACCTGAAAGAAAATATTTGAGAGCATATGAGAGTATAGAGGAGTAGAGTGAGTGAGAGAAGAGAGGTAGCATGAGAATGGACCAAGAAATAAAATAAGTTACAATGATACTAGAAAAAAGATTTGAGGAAATGAGAAGAAATGAGAAGAAATGAGGAAATGCAGAGAGGAAGTTTCCACATTGTTGGCCACTGTAAGGTGATGCGGTTATGGAAGAAAATACTGCATTGGAAGAGCCAAAGATGACAGAAAGGGAAATGGATAATTCGTATATGGGTGTTAGTTAAGTTTTTCCAAGAAACCTAGACAAGAGAGGGCCCCTTTCACTAAAAACGATGGTTTACATGGAAGGTTACAACTGCACTAGTTAGTTTAACCCAATATGGATTATGGGAGGGCCTTGTGGTCATATTCAACAAATAAATGCCACAGAAATCCCTACCATAGGGGTTTCAGCAGTGGAGCAAGGTCTTGTCCTCATTCATGATGGGGTGGCATGATGATACCCAGAGAAGAAGCCATACTTTGGTGGGTAGACAAATGTGAGACCACCTCAAGGGTGTATACACAACCATCTAACTAAGGATGCACTTCTCTTCACACTAACCCTCAAGATACCATGAAGAAGGTGAGAAGGTCAAGGTCTTGTCGATACCCATGAAGGAAATAGAGTGGTACAACAATAAGAAGGGGTAAATGGCCAGGGATAAACATAAAATCCATTCCTAGAGTAGCATTGGTACCTCCAACTCTTTGTTTGTGAGAGCCACTATGGAGAGATGGAGCATGACAATCACCTCTTATCTAGTGTTAGAGTTCCATGACAACCAGAACACTTCACTGCCTTTGCAAACTGCTATACTAGGGGCAGAAAGAAAACCTCAGTGAAAAGAGAGGTTTTTGAACCCATGGTGATAGGAGAAGGACTGAGTGGCTTAGGATGAGCCACAATTTTGTGTTGGGAGGCTATTGGAGGCTGATTTTTTTTTTGAAATTTTTGTGTTAAATGTGATCGAGAGATCAAAATTTGCTCAAAAATCAAAGTTCTTGTAATCTCTCGAAACCAGTGCCAAATCGTAGTGTTTGTCATTTTGATTCCAACGCCGCTTAAAACTCCTCAATCTGATGTCGTATGAGAAATTTATGATGTTTTGATATTTTTCCCTAACAACTAAAAAGTCAACTTACAGGGTTGATTGGGCTACTGACTGGGCAATTCGTACAACTGACATCATGTTGACTTCAGCATGCTAACTGGTACATATGGTAGACAAGTGGACCAATCTGGTATCGACACATGGCAGCACCATACAATCTAGGTTAGAAAAATTTTATTGGTTGGTTTGTTTGGAATGGGCCAATTACGAGGTGACACATGGCCCTCGGTATTTGTGAAAAAAACTATAGGAGTCGGTCGACCATCCTTGGAAGGGTTTGACCCCATGACCTCCCACAACATAAATGAACACCCAACCATTATGCCATACTTGTCACTTAACATATGGGGCTGACAATTTTTATTTAAATGGTATTGGTTATGGTGTCAGCGAGAGGGGCAGGGCACCTGGCCCCAACCCCTGATCATATGGAACTCCACTTTTCCAACGTCAGAGTAGAGTGGGGAAAGGTATTTAATCCCTAGCCTTGGGTTTTAATCATTACCCACACGACCGAAGGTGGAGGCTATGGTGGAGGGGGCGAGCGGATAGGCCCCAACCCTCGGTCCTCTTGGCAACAAATATGACCATCGATAGGATCAAATACAGGGAGGCTAGGTAGTTATCCTTGGCCCCTGATCCCATTGACAGCACCTGACTAACACCCGAAGCATATGAAGCTAAGGCCAGAGGGGCAGGCATGTAGCCTAGCTGTTGGCCATACAATGCCCACGTGCCTGAGAGGGGGGCTATAGTTTCGGTACTAAGGTCTTATGGCACATTTAAAAGAGGCAAAAAATTGCACCGTTTTTGGGAAATTTTTTGGCTCAGCGGTTAGTGAAAAGGTGGATTTCATCACACATTCATTAAGTTTTGCCATTTTGCAGCATAGTTAGTAGAGAAAAATTCCAAGAGGCATAGCTTGGTCATTTTTCAGTCCTTTTGGGCCCAGAAAGAGCCTAGAAGGGGTTTTTGGGTATTCTAAACTTAATGGTAGCATCAATTTTCTGATTTGATCATTATGTGTTGGACCTTTTGCAAAGCCAAGTGCTTTACTGTTGCAAACAAAGATTTTTTTGAGTCCATATAGAGACCTTGAAGAGCATGGAAAGAGCCTAGCCAAGGGTTTTGAAGCTTTATAGATGTATCTACAATAGTTGTTACTTTAGTAGTGCAATGATTTTTCAGTCTTTTCTTAGTGTGCTTATGGGAAATGATCTTTTCATCACTTCATTGTGAAGTAGTTGCATTTTTATGCTTTTTTATCTTAGCTCTAGTACAAGGACCTAATGAGAGAGAGTAATTTTCTTTGACATCATCATGACTTGTTGTAGGGAGTCATCTTTTTGAGTGAGAGTTCTTTGTAGGAGAGATAGTGCCAATCTAGAGTCAAATAGGTTTATTGTATTCTTTTGTTACTCATATCAATAAAGCAGCCTAGCATTGGAGCAAGGCCCGAAGACGTAGCCCAGAAGGGGTGAAATCTATTATCACATGTTTGTTTCTTCTCTGCATGTTTATCATATTGAGTTACATATGATTTTTTTTTTCAATTTTAAGTTCAAGTGAAAATTTAACCACTCGTCTTTGAAGAGGTTGCAAAACTAATTTTACCTTTAAAGACCCAAGTTTATCAGACTTGCAAAGTGTCAGAGGACAATCATTTTCCATTTTTACTTCACATGGTATTAGAGCAAGTTCTAACCAAATTTCAAGTATGGGTAAAATTTTGCAGCATGCAAAACTCTTATAATTGGAAGAAATGAATTCTTCTCCAAATGGAGAACATGGAATTGAGGAGATTGCTCGAAGAAGTAGAGGATGAAAAGAAGAAATTGCGCCTTATGTTTCAAAATGTCATTAAAGGGAGAATTGGGGAATGTTAAACTACAGAAGCTTATCCCAAGACTCAACAAATTTGTTATCATGGAATGTATAGATTCAACACAAATATTTATCTAGGGGAAAGTAATCGCTCAAAAACCCCTTACTATATATATTTCATTAATTATAGAATAGAGATTAAATACATATGCTTGCTCAAGCCTGAGCATACCCTACAAGTGAATAATCTATCCCTCCGTTTGACTAACTGACTCCGGCCAACACTTAGCCAATTTTCAAGCCCTCCAAGCTCCTATTTCCTTGTGTTGTTCCTTTTGGAACTTGGCCCCTATTTTTTATGAATTTCCCACCATGGAATTGCACAATTGCCTTAGGTCCTTTCTATGATAGCATGCACCACCTGTACACATTGGAATATGCTACAACTAATAGTACATGTCCTTGGAATCTACATATCAACTGGGTAACTTGAATTCTATGCATGCAACAATTTTTGGTTGATTGATTAGTTAACTGGTTGATCACTGAGTGTGGTTAAAGTTCCACTTCCACAACTTGACCTCCACTAGTTCTTCTAACAATTAGAACTAGTTAAACTGAAAATAACTCAAATTAACTGAAACAGATTGCTACAAATCAGGAATCAAACATATGAACTGATCTCAAGCTTCCCCAACTCAAATTAACTAAGTTAATTGAGTGACAAGTTCCATGTCACCTTGATAACTACCTCCAAGATTTCTGCTGAAATAGAAATTCAAATTTTCTCTAGTTTGACCAAGGCAAAGTCAAACTCAGATTTTCTTGTTGCATTTTCAACAAAATGACTATGGATTATACCCTTTTCCATATGAAGAACATTACTTATATGTTAAATCACAGAAGTAATTTTCTTGAGTCTTCATCTACCACTTCATCTACAAAAGAGAAGAAGGAGGAGATGGCTAAGCTTCAATAGGAGGACCAAGAGTCACAAGCAAAAAAGGAGGTAAAAGATACTTCATGTTTAATTTATTCCCTTGATAATGATAATGCTTCTTTTGCATCATTTGAGAAACATACTAAGGGTATTGCTATGCTAATTTTTTACCAAAATGGGGTACAAAGGTAAGGGTCTTGGACTTTACAGTAATGTAATTGTTAATCCTATTGATATGGGAGCACAACCTCGGCATGAAGGATTAGGCTATGTTCAATATGAAGTTGGAAAATGCTCCAAAGATGCAAAGTCAAAGAATTATTCAAGTGTGAAATTTGTGAAGAAAGAACTCTTGCAATATGAAGGAGAATCATGTCATGATGATGATTTTGATGGAAAGACATCTCCAAAGAGAGATGAGCTTTTTAAAGAAAGAACTAAGTCAAGTTCTCCTCACCAAACTCTTAAGCTAAAGGAAAATTGTAAGAGGTATAAGCATCTTGATTATTCAAAGGATTTCTATGATTATAAACAATACGATGATTTGAATAAAATATTTTGGAATGTTTTTCCTTTCCTTTTTTGTCATGCACCTAACCATTATGCAGCTAAGTGCCACAAAAGGAAAGCAGTAATCAAGAAAATGAATATGTCGACTGGAAGTGAGACCAAGAAGGAAAATCCTCATCCAAGTTCAAGGACATTTTTACCAAGAAATGTTCACAAAATCTTTTGACCTCATTGTAATATAAGTGGGCATTGGATTGAGAAATGTTGGAAGTTGCGTCCACATCTTCATCCAAAGAAGGATAAACGGGTAATGGAATCACCCGAGAAAGAGAATGTAGAGGAACATGTGACGCAAGCCATAATCATCCCTGAAGCAGCTCCAGGATGTCAACAATCGTGTCAAGCACTCATCTACGCATGTATTTCTATTTGAGGCTTCTTTGGGTTATTTGTCCAAGCCTCTTTTGTATTTCATCATTGATAAAGATTTTGTTGCAGATGAACATTGTGATGGGGACAAAGCCAATCATTTCATTGCACAAATGTAGCTAGTGCATCAAGGATTACATGAGCATCTTGAGAAAAGCAATGCCACATACAAAGCAAGGCATGTCAAGCATCGGTTTGATCATGATTTCTAGGTGGAAGACCAATTTTGGTTTCGGCAATGAAAGGCTTCAATATGAAGATTGTATGAGCTACCAAGAAAATATGGTCATGAAGAGAATGTTTAGATTCCATCCATTGCATATTTTTCTCCTTAATATTTAGAATAAATGCAACAAGTCACAATTCTTGACAGGAGGATAAGGACTTCACATAGAGGTAATGTGGAGTACCTTGAAAAAGAGCTCAAAGGGCACCAATCCAAGCAAGGAAAAGTGGATTGAGATCAGGAAAGTAAGGAATTTGTACTCTTACTTATTTGCTGAGGAAAAAATAGACTTTTGGAGATCCAAAAGTGCCCAGTGGTATGATCTGAAGATCAAAATTTTCTGAAAAGTGTTTATCATTATGATCCAACGCCGCTTGAATCACCTCAATCTGACGTTGTATGAGAAAGTTATGATGTTCTAAAGTTTTTTCCCAACAGTTAAAAAGTCAACTTGTAGGGTTGATTGGGCTACTGATTGGGAGGGTCGTACAACTGACATTACCATGCTGAATGGGACATATGGCAGACACGTGGACCAATCTAAGCTCAACAAATGGCAGCAACATACCGGTTGGGTTGGAAAAATTTGATTCATTGGTTTGTTTTAGCCTAGACCAATTATGAGGTGCCACGTGGTCCAATGGGAGGCTGCCACGTGGCCCTCTGTGTTTGTGCCAAAAAATTTAGGGGTCGACCGACTGGCCTCAGTGGGGTTCAACCCCATGACTTCCCACAACAAAGCCGAATGCCCGACCATTATGCCACACTTGTCAGTTAACATATGGGGCCAACAATTTTTATTTAAATGGTATTGGTTATGGTGTTGATGGGAGGGGTGGGGGACCTAGCCCCAACCCCTAATCATATGGAAATCTATGCATCCAATGGAAGAGTATATTGGGGTGGGGCAGTTAAGCCCTAGCCCCAGGTATCATTCATTACCCACACCACTGAAGGTGAAGGCTATGGTGGAGGGGGTGGGTGGATAGGCCGAAGCCCCTGATCCTCTCGACAATAGATATGACCAGCGGCCAGAGAAAACTCTGTTAGGGCAAGTGGTTAGCCCCAACCCCCAGTCCTGTTAACAACACATGAACAAAACCCGAAGAGGAGAGAGCTAAGGCCAGAAAGGGCTCGTAGCCCATCCCCTCGCCACACAATGCCCACGTGCCCGAGAGCAGGGCCAAAGTTTTGACACTAAGGTCTTATGGCTCATTTTAAGGAGGTGATAAATTGCACCATTTGCAGGAAATATTTTTTCTTTGTGGTTAGTGAAAAGGTGGATTTCATCACACAGTTAGCAAGTTTTTCCATTTTGCAAGATAGTTAGCAGAGAAAACTTCCAAGAACCATAACTTGGTCGATTTTCAAACTTTCTGAGCCCATAAAGAGCCTAGATAGAGGTTTTCGGGTGTTCTGAACTCAATGACAGCATTGAATTTTTTATTTGAGCACTATATGTTGGACTTTGGCAGAGCCAAGTCCTTTAGTGTTGTATACAAAGATTGTTTTGAGTCCATATATAAACCTTGATGATCATGAAAAGAGCCTAACCAAGGGTTTTGAAGCTTTCCATATGTATCTACAAAAAATGTTACTTCAATAGAGCAATAATTTTCAATCTTTTCTCAGTGTTCTTATGAGAAATTATCTTTTCAACACTTCATTGTGAAGTAGATCTATTTTTATGCTTTTTGATCTCAACTTGAGTATAAGGACCTATTGAGAGAGTTTCCTTTTCTTTTAAATCATCATGACTTGTTGTAGGGAGTCATATTTTTGAGTGAGAGTTCTTTGTAGGAGTAATAGTGCCACTCTAGAGTCAAAGAGGTTTATTTTATTCTTTTGCTACTAAAATTAATAAATCAGCCTAGCATTGGAGCAGGGCCCGGAGACATAGCCTAAGAGGGGTGAACTCTGTTATCACTTGCTTGTTTCTTCTCTGCATGTTTATCATATTGAGTTGCATATGAATTTGTTTCACTTTTAAGTTCATGTGAAAACTTAACCACTCATCTTTGAAGAGGTTGCAAAACTAATTTTACCTTTAAAGACCCAAGTTTATCAGACTTGCAAAGTGTCATAGGACAATCATTTTCCATTTTCAAATCAAAATGTTAGGAGGGTGACCGCGTAGAGGATAGAAGGGTGCAAGAGAGAAGTAGTTGCTGCATAGCAGTGAGAGCTAGTGTAGAAGGAAGAGATGTAATGCAGGGAGGCACTGCGCACGGAGGAGAAGGCGGTATATAGAGAGTGGGGACACATGTGAATAAGATAAAAAAGTTAGGATTTTGCAGTTGGTGGCAAAGGAAGAGAAGGATGTTGTGGTGGAGATGTTGAAGATATTTGCAAGAGGAAGAAATTCAAAAAAGTGGGATGAGTGATCAAGAGATATTTACAGCATATGGTTAAGAGGCATGGGACAACTAGTGAAAGGATGTCAAAAAATATCCTAACGATTATCCATTTGGGAGGTCAACTGAAGGAGTGGATAAATTTACCAAAGGATATCAATAAGCCACAAGGAGCCAATATAGGAACATGTTCAAGACAGATCGTGGATTGGATGACTGGACAATTAAACTATGATTTCCAAAGACAAAAGGATTGTTGTAGATGTGTCTTTTTGTTACAATAGTTATAAGTGCTAGTGTTTGTGTTTCTAGCTACCTTGCAACACAAAATGTAAAGGAAATAGTCAATGGTGGAGTGTGTATGATTTTTTTCTAAATTTATGGTCCTTTTTGTACTCTGAACAAGTAATGAAGGATGGTGAGCCAAGTTATACATGGTCCATATTGTGGCACCTTGCACCTTGTTCATTTCATGATGAAGTAATAAAAAGAAAGATGGGTTGCCTCCTTTATACTGTTAAATGCATGTGTATGTTTATTTTTTTATGGTTTGTCTATTTATTGTTTATAAAATGATATTTTATTGAACCAAATATCTTTGAACATCTCGAGGGTCTGAGTAAATTGATGGCATGGTAATAGCTTGCCATGTTAAAATATTCCAGTAGTGAATGGTGTCCCATTTTGTTGATGTCGACAAGAGTGAAAAAAGGTGTAAAGTGTTGCAGCTATAGTTGTAGTGTCAATCTTGACTTAGGCATGAACTAGTGAGTGCAAGAGTCAGGGAGGTCCTATGCAGTGTGTAGTCATAGGATGAGAGCTAGGCGTGTGTTTGGTAGAGGATTGAGTTTTGTGTTGTAAGTTGAGGTTCTAGTGTTTCAAGTTTCTAGAAATACCCTCTAACTATGGAAACTTGGTTCCAACAGTCCCCCATTAGCATCTTGGGTGAGACTTCATCCAATCTATGGGTGATGCCGAAAGGGCCAATGTTGAGCGGGTTTGTTTTCCAACTTCACAACAATTCCCAGGCCTGATAGAATCCCACTCATCAATACATACCCAAACAAAGAAATACGACAAAAATGTGTGGAAATGATTTCGTAATAATATATGTAGCCTATGGAACCAAAATCCAACACATGGAACATTGCATTTGATCATGTTTTTATCTAAATTAGTATTTAAGAAATTATTAAGCTTTTCGTTTATGAGAAAATTTTGTATGTGAACATTTTAAAAGGCTCATTAAGTAAAAAAAAGTTATGATAATTAGGAGTTCTGATAGTTATAAGTGGTAACTTAAAGCAATTTTGATGTACTATTTAAGAAGAAGGGAACCATATGAAAAGTGTTTGGAAACTTTGAAATTTTGGGGCTATTAGTGTAATTCTTTATCTTCCTTAGAGATTAATGAATATGAAGTCAAACTAATTCTAGCTTCTATGATGTTTTATAGTATCTAGTGTTTCTTTCTTGATGTGGTCTTCTTCAATATTATTTCCCGTGAATGAAGATAATGTATGATGCACCAATATTTTCTTTAGAAAAAGTAAAAATTTGTTTATGTTGTTGTTTTTTGCAAACAATACTTGCATTTTGTTTTAAGAAACCTTAATAGGCATTGCATTGCCTTCAACACATTCATTTTCTCTATTTTCTTTGTTTCACTCATTACTTTTGTATCAGGGTCTAAGTATTGGATTCATATCGCCCAAGTGATAAAGCCCTACTTTACTTAGTTCTTCTTCTTTACAATTTAATATTTCAAATTTTGTAGCTACTAAAGAAGGTGGCACTCTAATTAGTTTTGATTTTTCTGTGACATTAACTCAACATTACACTCAAAGGAGTTTTTTCTCCAATCTATCATTTCCAAATTTTTCATCAATTTTAATAGAGGTCATGGGTATTGATTCCTTTTAGTCAGTAAATGTCTCCAGGGAAACAGGTAATCTATCGATCTAGTCTCAAGATGGAAGTGACAATAGGAAAAGAAATAGAATAGGAAACAGGTCCAATGATCATGTTTCTAGTAACATAGGATTCAGATTTTTGCACATTAATGATGTGGGAAAACTCTCATAGTCACAAGTATCATGAAAATTAATTGATTTTATCTGTTATTCTTTGGGTGGGTTTCTTTGACGTCCCTATCATTTTGGGGCATCTAAAAATTATTTATAAAACTTAGGTTTGTATAACTTTTCCACCAGTTGGGAAACCTAAAACTTGATTCTTATGCTCAAACAATTAAAAACCAATTCTATTATGGTCAATAGAGTTATTTAGTTATTCAAATTTATATAAGTACAATTTTCATTAAATATCGTTAACTAGGGAAAAATAGTGCAATCAAATGTAGTTTTCATTGCTAAAGGATTCACTAAAATGTTTGCTACTCAAAATACATTTTCTTGAGTCATGTTTGTTACTGTGGGTGGCACTATTACATATTTATTGACATGACAACATCCATATGTTGACTATGCCAAAATTTTAGTGTCTAGTCTTATGGTTTCCATAATAGTTAAACAATCTGATTCTTTTTTTTAGGGATGAAAATTGAGATTCTTTTGAAAAAAAAATCAAATATAGAGAGAAACTTAGTTCGTGCTCTCTATATTGATTTCTCTGTCAAATGACCCGTGACAGTTGAAGTACCACCAACGATCACTTGTTAACACTTGATCCAAAATATATATTGAGTAGATTTAGGAGATTAATGTCCATGTTCTTGTTTGTCAACATCTGTTGTCATCAAACCATGCATTAAGCGCTGAAGTGTTTATTTTTATTGTTTGATAGAGCTAATGAGATTTTTGTTTCTTCAATAAATTCATGTTTATTTTTTCTTAATTACTTGACTAGTATCATATCATTCATATTATTAGTAGTGATTTTT
Source organism: Pinus tabuliformis (assembly GCA_031772625.1). NCBI lineage: Eukaryota > Viridiplantae > Streptophyta > Pinopsida > Pinales > Pinaceae > Pinus > Pinus tabuliformis. Next base: position 867,927,131 of record CM062818.1, on the reverse strand, counting down.
CATTTTTCTTGAATGGGCCAACATCTTGAGCCTTGTTTTCAGCTAGTTAATATCCAACCTTCAGTAAAGACCAGGGTTTTCGATTCTTTTTGTTTTCTTTATTTTGTTCATGGAGGGATTTTCACATCAATGCAAATGCTCTAATTTCAAGAATTATTACTAGTCTTTTGATCCCTTAAATCTATGGCTTAGTCATTTGAATCTTTTCTAATGCATATTGTTCTAATTATGTTTTCAATTGTCAATTGGGTCTAGCTAGAGTGGTTGAGAGCACTATTTTCCACTCAACCCATGATCAATTCTAGTGAGTGACACTTTAGGCTCTTAAATTAATATATTGTTGTATTAGTTCTAACTTAACTAATTTTTATAATCTTAAATTTTTATTTTTATTTTAGCCTGTAATATTTGCAACCCAAGGGACATTGGTCGCATGCCACTCTCGTTTATTTTATTGTAATGCAAAATTTAATAAACATGTGTTTTTAAAGACATGCATTTTAATTTATAATATAAAAAAACTTCTCTCGGTGCACTACAAACCATCCATAGAAAAGTGTGAAGAGAATTCCGATTGAAAGGGAATTCAAGTGAAAAAGTTTTGGCAAGATGTTGTGAACCCTCTCTTAACTTTGAAATGTGTTTAACAAAAGAAAACATCCCTGCATTAATGTGTTTGGAAACTTATTTATACGAGCAAAATAAAGAGAAACTTTGAGCGAAAAGTGTAAGAATTCCCTTATGAGGATTCTTATGGTCCTTGCATGGGGTATACAAGTGCAACAATTTAGTGTCATATCTATGATAGGCATGCCATATCTATGATAGGTATGCCATGTCTAATGCAATGTAAGGGGGTTATATTTCATTAAAGAGAAGTATAAGGATTATTATCATAATTATAATAGGTATGATAGAAAATATTTTAATTTGGTTACTAGAGCAAGAGTTGTAGGCTTGGAAATAGGTAGTGTTGGAGATTAAACCATGATGACAACAACAATATCCAATTGAAATAGGATATAAAATGGTCACAATGCACAAGATGTAAACCATTGATTATGTTGATATGTAAATAAAATACCTAACATGTAAAAAGTTGATTGGTTATGTTGACATGTAAATAAAAGACCTTTGCCTCATGTACCTCACAAAGTGTCAAGACTCATTTGGGCACCTATACCCTAACTATTTCAGATTCCTTTGTTATGTAGACACATAAAGAAAGGAGCTTTTCTTCATGCACCTCAGGAAATGTTAAAATCCATTTGGCAAGTCTTATCCCCTATCTAATGACATGACCTTATTATATATAAATCAACACATATCTAATGTCCAAGCATTTATTTATGCTAACCTGTATTATTCACGAAGGCCATGTTTCCCTATTATATGTTACCTCAAGAAGTACTAGAATTATTAATGGTATAAGGGTAGCTTAATACTAATTTGTTTGATTTCATTTGCCTTAGTTTTCGAGGGCAAGCTTTGGTGCAAAAACTTCATGGTATGGTTTTCTATGCAATCATTATTCACGGAACATGATTTTATGTGATATAATAATTACCATCAAAGGGAAATATATAGATATATAATCAAAGGTAATGATATATAGGTTGATAATTTTTTATTTTATTAGGTTTTTTTTTTAATAAGTAAAAAAAATGTAAGTGAAAATTAACCATAAATAGAATTAGTGGTTGATATCTGTTGATTGGTGTATATCAATTATTTTTAATGTGGTTGTGCTAGTTAATTATTAATATTCGTGAGGAAGATGAGTGGACTATGGTTGATTTTAGTTGATGATATTGATTATGGTTCACTTTGGTTAACCAAGATCAACTTCAATTGACCACGCTAACTTTAATTGTTCATGGTTGACAACATTTAACTATAGTTGATCATAATAGATTATGGTAAACCATATTTAAAATAGTTGACCATTATTAGCTATGACTAACCATAGTTTGACCATGGTGGAAAATGACATCTATTGCTAACTATGGTTGATCATGGATCCATGTTTTATGATGATACTCATTGTTAACCATAGTTGGCCATGGTTGATCATGTTGAATATGGAAAACCACGGTTGGACATGGTTGACTATGGTTAAAAATGTTTGACCATGTTGACTATGGTTGACCATATTGTCCATGGGGAACATGCTAGCCATGGTTTGACCTAGTTAACCAAAGTTAACCATGTAGACCATAATTGATTATGGTTGATTGTGGTTGACCATTTTGACCATGGTTGATTAAAGTTTGACCACGTTAACTATGGTTGGATGTGGTTGATTGTGTTTGACCATGATTGACTATGGTTGACCATGGATGCATCTTTTACCATTGACTATTATTGGCCACAACTGACCATGGTTTGACCATGTAGATCATGGTCGACCATGGTGGAAATGATGGTTATGGTTAACTATGATTGACCATGGATCCATCTTTTACCATGATACTCATGATTAGCCATGAGTGAGCATGATTTTCCATGGTTGATGATGTTGAATATGGTTAATCATGGTTGACTATGGTTGACCATGTTTAACCTTATTGTCTATGATTAAGCAAGATGACCATGTTGATCATGTTGGCCATGGTTTGACCTAGGTAACCATGGTTGCACATGTGGACCATGGTTGATTCAGTTTTGACCATGTTGACTAAGGTTAAATGTGTTTATTTATGGTTGCCTATGTTTGACATTTGAGAAAAAGTCACTATGCATGGTAGTACCGCTTGATCCAGATAAATGAGTGCGATACACTGAACCGGTGCGCGAACATGTTAACCATACTTGACTATGATTGTCCACGGTTAAGCATGTTATGTATGGTTGAATATTGTTGAGCATGTGTTGACCATGTTCATAATAGTTAAGCATGGCTAACCATGTTTGATCATGATTTTACCATGTTTGTCCTTACTTGACATTAAGTGACCATAAATGTCCATGTTCATAATAGTTGACCATGGTTTGACCATGTAAAGCATGGCTACACCATGTTGACCTTGGTTGAGCATGATTCATCATGTTTTCTGTTGTTGACTTTAGTTGACTAAAGTCTCCAAAGGTGATCGTCGTTGACCTTGTTTGACCATGGTTAACCATGGTAAGCATTGAACATAAGGTTGACTATGAGTGAACATGGTTGTCAATGTTTAACTATAGTTGACTTTGATAGATTATGGTTGACCATGGTCAACCATGTTGCCTATGTTTGAGAATGGTTGATAATGTTTGACCATATTTCCCCATTGATGACTATTAATGGAAATGTTAAATGTGGTTAACCATGTTGATCATGGTTGTAGTGTTCATAGTAGTTGACCATGTTGACTATATTTTACCATGATTGACCATGTCAACGATGGCTAACCATGTCCACCATGGTGTCTATGGTTGACTATAGTTGACCATGTTTGGCCATGTTGACCGTGGTTGAGCATAGTCATCCATGGGTGATGATGGTTGACCAAGTTCAATATGGGTGGCAGTGGTTGAACATAGTTGATTATGATTGATAATAATTTTGTTCATTAGATAACGAGACGTTTTTCGGATCATCACATTACAATGTCACTTTTGTCTGTCAAATTGCGATGGTGATTCATGGTCTTCATATTTCTCCATCACTTTTGTTCATCAACGTCAACTTTCTACATCACATTGCAACATTGTTATTAGTTCATCACGTTGCAATGACGATTTTAGTTCATTGCGTTATGATGCCATTTTTTTCATCACATTGTGATGTTGTTAGTTTTCATTGCACTATAATGTCATTTGTTTTGGTCATATAGCGACATCAATTTTGTGTTCACCGTAATGTGACATCGATTTTTTCATCAGATTATGATAGTCGCATTATGACATTGACTTTTGTTCATCACATTGAGATGCCATATTTTTTCCATCACTTTGAAATGTCATTTTTTGTTCATTAAATTGTGACAATAATTTTTTGTGCATCATATTGCAATGTTGCTATTAGTTCTTGGCATTGCGACGTTGAGTTTATTTTATTGCATTATGATGTCATTTCTTGGTCATCACATGATGACATTTTTTTTCTACATTGCATTGTAATGTCATTTTTTTCTTGTCAAATTATGACATCAACTTTGTGTTCATCACAACGTGACATTTTTTTTGGCTCAGAATGCGATGATCACATTACAACATTAATTTTTTTCATCACATTGCAACACTGTATTTTTTCCATCATATTTTGATGTCATTTTTCTTCGTTGCATTGCCACATTTTTTTATTAGGTACATTACAATGTCAATTTTTGTTCATCATATTGCAATGTCAAAGTTTTGTTTGTGGTAATGTGATGTGGATTTTTGCTAGTCATTGTGTGATGTTGATTTTTTATCATTGCATTGCAATGATGTTTCTTGTTCATCACATTATATTGCCAATTTTGCTTCTGCACATTGCAACATTGATTATTTTTATCAGATTACAACATCAATTTTTGGAGCCATGTTGATTATGGATGACCATGCTATTTGTGGTTGACCAATGACCATGGCTAACCATGTTTGACCCTATTAAATTATGGAGAACCATGATTGACCATGGTAGTGCTTATCACATTGCATGGTCAATATATGTTCAAAGATTGCAAGGTTTCTTGGTTTCTTGGCCAACATAGTGGTTGACCATTTTGATAATGGTTTATTAAAGTTCCACAATGTCAACTATGGTTGAATGTGGTTGATTATGGTTGACCATGTTGAACATGCTTGACCATACTTAACCATGGTTGTCCATGGTTGACTATGGTTGAAAATAGTTGATCACATGTGGTTAAGCATGTGTTGACCATATCAATCATCACTAACCATGTTTGACTATAATTTGACCATGTTTGTCCATGGTTAAACAAAATTATCCATAATTTGACCATGTAGAACATTGTTAAACCATATTGGCAATAATTATCAATATTTCTTATAAATAATTATGATAAATTTATAGTTGACCATATTTAATTATATTAAATATTAAATTTATTAATTAAAATTACATTAAATATTATAAAGTTATAATATTTTATAATAGATTTTCAAAATTATAAATAATATTTTTTCCATTATTATTAAAATTATGTTATTAAAATAAATTATTATATTATTAAATTGATATTTCATAATATAACTTATAATATAATAAATATACCATAATTTATAAAAAAAAAATAAGAAGTTATAATTAACCTAACTTATAAATTTTTTTATAAAAAGTTATGTTGTTATATTATTAAAATAATTATAAATCTATAGTGATAGATATTTTATAATATAATAATTATTAAAGATATATATAAATCATCTTATAATGTTATATTATAATATAAGATTATACTAGCATTTGCACCAGATGTTGCAAAGGAAACGCCATAAGGCATAAATTGAAGAACACAAATACAACAAAAGAATACTTTGATCAAGAATAAAAATATATTGAACGATCAAATCAATGCCCCATTAACTCGAACCACATAGTAGACATATCTATCAACATTAGGATTATACACAATGATCAAGAAATTTCCCATATACAAACAGCACCTACCACAACAACCTTTTGTCACATCCACATTTTAAAAAATGCCTTGGAACGTGATTGGAATCTCCCATATTGCCTTTTTCATTATGCAAATAAATCTTCCACGGACAAAAAATTACAGCTAATTTGTTATAATCGAGATTATGTTTTATTTATTTCCTTTACAATCTATCACTTTTAAATTTTAAACATGGTTCTCTGGTTTTAGGTCACAAATTTTGTGATAAAAATGTGCTCATCATTTTCATTATACCTATATTTTTTTCCATTTGTAAGTATTTAACACTGGAAAGCAATTGAATTTGCAACAAAAATGATCAAGAATAGCGGTTTTGTGAAAACTATTTATTATTTTTATTAGATTATTTTACAGAAAGTATGGCCAACAATTAGGTTACAGAAAGCATTCCCAACAATTATCTTATTGTTGCACAGTTCAATCAAATTTGACATCATTAAGGAAACTCTATTTTTTACTGTCTAACAGCATTGATACATACATCTCTAATTTCTGCGGCCTTTAGTAATCACGCACACATGTAATAGGTCACATTTTTGGAGTTGATTGGGTTTATCTTTTATGTTTTTGGTTATGTTTTTTTGTTGGAATTTTGGAATCAACTGAGTGAATTTTTTTTCCCTTATTTCGCTCTCTTTTAATAGACTTCTCTGGACCCTTTCTGAGGCTACATGCACAAGTCCTAGAGGTCATATTTGGCTTGCTTCCTTGCAAGGGTTTGGCCTTCAAAGAATACAATCTAAGGTCTGAATTCATCATTCTTCACAAAGATTTCTATGGAAAGTTCAGGCATCCATTTAACATTCTATTTCGGTCCTTTTTGAAGTCAATTCGAATTTTTGGGTTGAGGTAGAATGGGCTTATCTTCAAGCGAGTTATTGCCTCCCTCTAAGATTATTTTACAAAAAGTATGGCCAACAATTAGCTTACAGAAAGTATTCCCAACAATTATCTTATTGTTGCACAGTTCAATCAAATTTGACATCATTAAGGAAACTTTGTTTTTTACTCTCAACAGCATTGATACATACATCTCTAATTTCTGCAGCCTTTAGTAATCACGCACACATGTAGTAATAGGTCACATTTTTGGAGTTGATTGGGTTTATCTTTTATGTTTTTGGTTATGTTTTTTTTTGGAATTTTGGAATCAACTGAGTGAACTTTTTATCCCTTATTTCGCTCTCTTTTAATAGACTTCTCTGGATCCTTTCTGAGGCTACATGCACAGGTCCTAGAGGTCATATTTGGCCTACTTCCTTGCAAGGGTTTGGCCTTCAAAGAATACAATCTAAGGTCTGAATTCATCCTTCTTCACAAAGATTTCTATGGAATGTTCAGGCATCCATTTAACATTCTATTTCGGTCCTTTTTTAAGTCAATTCGAATTTCTGGGTTGAGGTAGAATGGGCTTATCTTCAAGTGAGTTCTTGCCTTCCTCTAAGATTATTTTACAGAAAGTATGGCCAACAATTAGCTTACAGAAAGTATTCCCAACAATTATCTTATTATTGCACAGTTCAATCAAATTTGACATCATTAAGAAAACTCTGTTTTTTACTGTCAACAACATTGATACATACATCTCTCATTTCTGCAGCCTTTAGTAATCATGCACACATGTAGTAATAGGTCACATTTTTGGAGTTGATTGGGTTTATCTTTTATGTTTTTGGTTATGTTTTTTTTTGAATTTTGGAATCAACTGAGTGGACTTTTTGTCCCTTATTTCACTCTCTTTTAATAGACTTCTCTGGACCCTTTCTGAGGCTACACGCACAGGTCCTAGAGGTCATATTGGCCTGCTTCATTGCAAGGGTTTGGCCTTCAAAGAATACAATCTAAGGTCTGAATTCATCCTTCTTCACAAAGATTTCTATGGAATGTTCAGGCATCCATTTAACATTCTATTTCGGTCCTTTTTGAAGTCAATTCAAATTTCTGGGTTGAGGTAGAATGGGCTTATCTTCAAGAAAGTTCTTGCCTCCCTCTAAGGAATATTATTGGCGATCTTTTGCAGATACATATCACCTACATTTCAGCCTTGAGGAAGTTTCTTATTCACACAAATTCAGGGTTATTTCTGTGTGGTTAACCTGCACTATTTTGAGGGTAATTGAATGATGTTTGGAGCACAATATATGGATTGATTTTGAATTCAACATTCTGTTTGCACGCGTGTGTCTCAAGCTCATCCTATTGTCAGCTCATTGACATTGCCAGAGCTTCATCTCCAATGTTCTTCAAGGTAACACATATCCAACGCAAACAACATGATCTCATGTAAGTTTTTTCACTATGTGTAGTCCTTTCAACACCATCACTGCTTTGGCATGTTTCTTTGTTTCTCTTACTGTGCTCCATGCAAAATCTGCTCCCCTCTAGTCACTTGGGTCAAAAATTAAGAGGGAAAGATTGCTTTTGAAGAGCCTGCCCAATCCAATAAGTCCCGGTTCTTCAACCAATCTCTCCTTTTCTCCAAATATAATGTTGATTTGTCTCTCTGACATGCCTTCTGATGACAGAATATCAGTGGTAGGAATCTACCCGAATATGAAGAGAGCAAGAAAACAAGGGGGGGCAAAAGGATCTAGAATGTATGGATAAGATCAATATCTCTTTAATTAGTTTTCGGGTTGTAGTTTCAAGTTATTCTTAATAGTGTTTGGTAAGATTGACTCATTTTCACTCATTGTGTGTATCAGATCAATTGGTGGACTTGGTACTAAAACAACAGTTGAAGTTGTCATAACTGAGCATGCCATTGCACCTCTTATTGCAAATTCAGGGAAGGGTATTGCTCAAATTTCCCTGTTAGGATTGTTGACAAGAGAGAATGTTCAATGGTGGCAGACATTGTGAGTTCTAAATATGTGCACAAGGCACTTGGCTGTCCATTTGTTCAAACCATCTTCTTGGTTTCTGATTTGATTTGGTCAATCCTATATTGTATCTGCATCGTCTCAGAGCTCTTCTCATGAGTATATTCATCAACAAGATCTTATTTACCTTCTACAATATCAGGTGCAAAAGTTAACTTACTTGAAGTAAGACCACGATCATATTTTATAATATTTTATAGTAATAGATATTTTATAATATAATAATTATTAAAGATATATATAAATCATCTTATAATGCTATATTATAATATAAGATTATATTATTAATAAAGCTATAAAAATTATACTAGAAATTTAAAAACATTATATTATTAAAATTATAAAGTAGGTTACTCGTTGCTTATTCAATTGATATGTACAGTCCGAAATCATATCTTAACTCTCCAACCTGATGCTTCTCCACAACCATATATAGATTGGGGCCCATCCTGAATTAATCGATTCAGCCCCTCCCTCTGTTCCATAGGAGAGATCCATTAGCTGACCGGAAGCGTACATGCGGGTATCTATCGGTTAGTGTAATTATAATAAATTTAGTTATAAGTTTTGAGGGTTAGTTTAGTTGATTGAGTTTTTGTTATTAAAGCTTTTTTATTATGAAAGATTATGTGTTTAATTGTTTTTATGTTTTTAGGCTACGCTTTGCAGTTAAGTTGATAGGAAGTGATTCTTTTGGGTATAATATTATATAGATGTAATGGTCACCAATCTCCAAAAATTGTAAACCACATAAAGAAAAAAAGTAATAAATTTAGTTATATTCAATCTCATATATTGAAATATGGATTGTCATTATACTCAATTTATATTACTTGGAAAATAATAATTTTTCAATGAATGTATTTATTCATAAATTAATAAAGTTATTTAATAATACAATTAAATACATAGTATATTAAACATATTTATTTAATTAAATCACATTTATTTAAGTTTCAGGGGGCAACTCAATTGGTGATTGAAGTGATGTGAAGACATGCAAATTAAGAGATCCAAGGTTCAATCATCTGGTCATGACCCAGTCTACGAGGAGGAGGAGGACAGATCGTAGGCCCTCAGAGGTAGAGTAGTAGTGGCCAAAATCAACCACGTATCATATGAGTATTAAACCAAACTCAATAGTCGATTCCTTTGAGTTTTAAAAATTTAAAAATAAAAAATAAAAGCATCAAATACATTAAAAAAATTTATTTAATTAAATGCATGAACATAGTAAAGATATATGCAAACTAAAAAGCAAACTCATAGCATTGGCACCTTAATGAGATATTTTTAATTTGTACTTCATTCATCTCCTCCCCTCTTATTTTCACATGATCAAGGTGTTATTATCACCAACATAGATCTATCTTAACTACAGATCTAACATGAGCCGAGAGTGATCATATTTCTTCATGTGCAAATTTCTTTAGAGTGCAAAACACAATGTGTAATTTTTCATTGTTTCAATTGTATTTTTGAATACTATATAGAGTATATATAGGACCAAATAGAGTATACATAATTGACATTAAAATATTTTACATTAAAAATATTCAATGTGGGTTATGTAAAATATTTTAATGTCAATCATGTCTACTCTATTTGGTCATAAATATACTCTATATAACATTCAAAAATACAATTTAAACAATGAAAAATTACACATTGTATTTTGGACTCTAAAAAATTTTGCACATGAATAAATTTGATCCCTTTCAATTCATGTTAGATCCATAATTAAGATGGATATATGCTGATTTTAAAAACATATATGTCAATTCAGAAGACGGATAGACAAACTTACACATCTCCTCATACTGCACTGTAAAATGAACTTCTCGGTTCAAATATTTAACTTCAACAGACCAAAATATTTTACAAACCTACACTCATTATTAAATGATTATTATCATTTAACGCAAATCTTTTCATCCCATAATCATCCATCGCCATTGTTGTTGGCGGTAGGCTATATTGCCTCTCATTTTACTAAACGAAATGACTATATTGGCTGTAGGCTATATTGCCTCTCATTTTACTAAACGAAAAGTCATTGTTACATAAAATCAGTGTCGTTTAGTGCACAGGCCTATATTACCTCTTATTTTACTATAGGAAAGGTCATTGTTACATAAAATGCTAGTTCTAAAATTTGACTTCGATGACTCCAATTCTGAGTGTCCACATTTAACATATCCCTCTATGTCCTCGAATTATCCACAGGCTTGGAAAATCAAACCTACAAAATTGAATTTGCAAATCAAAACATAAATTTTAACGCAAAATGCAATGAAATTGAAGTTGGGAAAACACTACTAAACGAAACTTTTACCATTGGAGATTCGAGGCCAATATTTTATTTCTTTTGTTTTCATCTTAATCTAAACGAAGATTCAATTCATTCGTAAAGTTATGAAACACATAAAAAATAATTGTAAAGTGGGGAGAGACCTTTGAAAATGAAAAATAATTAAATTAAAAACACACCACTAGGATTGGACGTCAATCTTACACATCTATTTATGAATAAAAAGGCGAAAAATAATTTTTATTTATGAAATCTCAATAATTTATCTAATAATTTAGAAAAAAAAAAAAATCTAAAAAAATTATTTCAAAATAGGAAATATATCTCATAATTAAATTTACAAAATTATCATATATTAAATATTGTGTATTAAAAAGAATTAAGATGATAAATTTATAATTCACTATTAAGGATGTACCATGTTTATACGTACTATGAAAAAAATCTAAATAATTTTAAGAGTATAAATTAATTATTTTATTTTATTTTATAAAATTTGTGATTTAAAAAAAATATTATAAATAAGTTTGTAATTTTTTTTATTAAAATTTAAAAAATAGTTATTTTAAAACTTATTTTTAATTACTGTATAAAATTATGAGATATTTTATTCATAATTAATATTGAAATTTTTGTTTGTTATTATTATATTCGTTGTAGATATGGTATAACGTTTTTGATTTTTCTTTTGATTGATTATTAATTTATCTTGACTAAAAATTTATGACATTTATCCATTAAGAATTCAATTTTTGTTATTTATTATTATTTAAATTTATTTATTTGTAATTTGATTGGTTGAGGTCTTATATGGGTTGTTCAATAACTTCTATTTATTTAAGAAGAGTCTTTTCCCTAGAAATCACATGGGAGAAATTTTCTCCTACGTGGTTTCTAGAGGGATTACTTTTCTTAATGTAATATGGATCACAGAAGCTAATTCAGAAATTACTACCCTATAAGGGTTTCCAAACTTCCATTTCTATTAGTTACTAATTTTTTGTTTTTTGTTTTATTTTCTTTTAAATTAACTTTTTGATTTTTTCTTTCTCTTTTTATATTCTCATGAGTTATAATTTTTTTCATGATATTTTCCATTTAAAGTGACTTATTACTATATTAAAAATATATTTTAATAAATTTAATTATAGACAATTACATATATCATTCAACAATACAATAGTTTATTAGTTTTTTTTCAGAGAGAAAAATCTGTATAGAGCTACATATGAGATATAAAGAGACAATATAAAGAGTACATATGAGATATAGCAAGAGCTAAACAACTAGCATCCTTGCGATCATATGGAACCAAGATCTTACAGATATAGAGTCATCACCATGAAGAATAGAAACATGGATATAGCAAATAGTCTGACAGAATGCAAGGAACTAATTCAGATAAGAAATACTAAAAGCCAAAAAGAGAAAACTGTGAAACATATTTGGATAGGGAAGAAAGCAAAAATGATCAGATCATATTCCTGGGATGAAGAAATCCTGAATGAAGCATGTACGGTCGCCCACAGATATCATCAAGGACCAAGCACCAGGCTCAAGAGACAGACCATCCTTAGACAGACGGTCCGCCTGATTATTAAGGGAGCGGGGAATGTGCTTGATAGATGGCTGAACTAAATTATTCCAGAAATACATAATCCGATCCATCCATCCAGAAAGATGTGGATAGTTGATATGGCAGGCACCCCTGACATGGTCAATCATGACTTTCGAGTCCCCAAAAATAGAAATGTTCTGAATCTCCATAAACACACAGAAATCAAGCAATCCAGCTAGAGCCCTTGCCTCAGCCAGGCTGTTAGTACCTCTCCCCCCGTTCCAGGATAAAAAATATTGCAACTTCTCATCCATGATTATATGAACCCCGCATCCACATATATTGAATTGTTCGGCCCCATCAAAGAAAGCCACGGGCAAAGTATTGAGAGGGACTGTCTCGTCAATTTTTCGTTGCACATCCTTCTTGGGTTCCTTGACAGGCAGCATACCGTGAGTGGCTAAAATATGTTGCAAAGAAGACATCAGAGGCTCTTTAGACTCCTGGAAGATCTTGGTGTTCCTCCATTTTCATAAGCACCATAAGACGATGATAAACAGAGAACGCCAAGATACTTTTTGCGCACACCACCATTGAAAAGCATCTTGTACTGTAACAAAAACATTGTGAGAAAAACCAAAAAGCAGAGACAATTCGTACCAGATCTGTTGGGAGGAGCCGCATTGGAAAAACAAATGAAGGTTGGTTTCCTCCACAGCCTCACACATGGAACATCTACTCGGACCATGCCAGCACCTCCTCCGCAAGTTGTCCCATGCCAAATTGCAGTTGTTGAATACCAGCCACGAGAACAATATCATTTTAAGAGGGCAACCCAATTTCCAGAATTTAATGGAAAATAAAGAGCATGAGATTTCGGCCTTTTAAAGAATCATATCCGCATATATGTCTCTTACTCTAACAAGCAATTTTTTATTTGGAACACTCCATATAAGCATATCCGCAGTACCATATCGGTGGATGCCCGAACTGCATAGAAAGTTTAATACTGAATTCCAATCTAAATGTAGCGTGACAGGCATGTGAAGTTCATGAGCGTCTTTCCAAATAGGGATAGGGCTGCACCAAGATGAAATAATTTTATCCCACGTGACTATACCATTTCTGTAAAGAAAGGTAAAAAACGTTTAGGGATGCATGAGTGCCCACGATCGCCAGCAATGGAATCAATGTCGATGAAGACATGGTCGCCAGAGAAAAGGTTCCAACTTAGGCGTTGCAGGAAGTAATGTTGGACTTTCCTAAGACTGAGCCATATAGCAGAGCCATGGCTAATTCCGATAGATCCCCTCCGATACCAAAAGACAAGATATTTATCTTGCATGTATTTTTTCCTAATGGATGAACTCCATAGACCTTCTCCGAAAATGGCCCTCGTGAGCGATTTGCATTAGTTGTTTTGTTTTTGTGATGAAATCTTTGTCTTTGTTATTTTTGTGTTTCATTAAGCTATATTTAAGTTAAGCGGCAGGTACTAGCTACTATGTAACCCTTGTTTTTTAATGTACTAAAATAGATTGCAAAAATATGTAAAAAAAAATTAAAATAATTAGTGATAAAGTGTTTTGTAAAATATTTTGTTTGAGTATATATGTATTCATGATATTAATTTTCAATTTTCTAAAATTTAATTGTGTATAGATTTTGAATAAAAACATCATAAATACAAATCCAACGATTTAAATATTGCATACAATTAAAAGTCTTGAGTTTCGTAGTAATGTTTTTTCACATGTTATTTCTAAATGGTCTAGTCTAACTTATAGACTAAATAGTCTTTTCACCTGAATCCACCAAAATCCGGCAATACAATTTCAATATTTTTTTATTTTTTAAAATATATTTTTGACTGCATAAATAGATTCAGCACTTTGAAAATCTCAAGGACACTCGAATTATGCAGACTAAACAATTTAAACTCAAGTTTTTAAAAACCTCTATAAAATTTTGATTAAAATTAATCAAAAAAATTGCTATAAAAAATATTTCGTCTATAAATTAGACTACGCCTCAAATAATTTTGATCCAGAAACTTTAATATTTCAATATGTTAAATGTTAAGGTCAAGGTTCTATTCATCATGCTTAATTTTCTACAACACGTGGGAAGACAAAAGGTTAATTGTTCTTTTACGTCATCATAGGCAAAAATAAATAAAATTTTAAAATGCAATAATATCTATCTTTGAAGACTTTTCCGCTTCAAACACGAATCTGCAAAGAGGTTTATTTCTTTGAAAGCTGGATACACTCAAAACGAACACCAAACACATTAAAGTGTTATATTAATATATCGCCTGATGGGGATTGTATCGCACAATTTACCAAAACCCACCAACCCTTCTGATTTGCTTTTTAAATTGCCTTTCTGTTGAGAAATAAAAATATCATCAAAAGGATTGGGATACTTAAAAATCTTTAAGATTCATCTTACCAAATGTATCTAATTCATCCTATCAAATGTATCTAGTGTTATTTTTTTGAATATAAATGTATCTCGTGTTATTTTTTCGAATATAGGATTGAATTTTCATTGCTTTTAATAATTATTAAGTTATCAACACACCTTCATCATGGGTGTACGTTACATCGGCAATAACAAAGATTAATGGTTTGGGAGACTCAGACAGGTGGGGATACTAATTACATGAGATCACATGTCATAGGTACGTTTGCGGTTATGGCTTCTAAAGGGCTCTATGGTTTCGAGTCGGGTGGCTGTTCCATTTTCTATAATCGGCAAGCATGCCAAATATTGAATTTTTTTTGGCGAGGAGAGGAAATTTAGTTCTATTTTACATTTGTATGGAGAGGATACATGAAAGGAATCCTTTATTGATTTATTGATTTGGCATTATGGCACTCGCTAATAAGATTTTTGGATTCATGTGGCTTATAAAGTTTTAGGATTTAACTTCGGTCATGTTTTTTTGGAGAATTATTTATGTGTGAAAGAAAAAACCAAGAAGGTGAAACTAAAAATGGTCTTATTACTTTTTGTCTACTTTCAGAAAATTGGGAGCTTTCATGGAAATTCTCTTTAGGAAACTCTTTGAAAGGATTGACATCAGTCAAGTACTGCTCTTGACTCTACTATCTCGATCTTTCTTTATGTAGATGTAACATATGTTCTTGCAGTCTTTGTTATGTGTTTTTCACTAGGTGCATGGTTTGAAAGTTCAAGTGTTTAGTCGCATAATTAGATTCTTGCTTCTGGTGTCTAAGGTCCTCTACATCTGGTCAGTGCATCTTTGTTGTGTTATTAGCTTTGTGCTTCCACTAATATCATGCATTAGGGTATTAGAAAGTCTCAGTGATTTTGCAATTTTTGTTCTCTTGTTTTTAGCATTATCCTTTGTAGAGGTCTTAGCCATCCTCCATGCAACCTTTCAATGATACTTTGTAGCTAACCAAGTCCACTGACCATGGACTCTCCCCTTATGATCTTTATCTCTTCACTCCTATTATAACTTCCTTATTTCACCATGCCACATGCCTTATAAACTTCCAACAAAAGAGGAAGAAACATCTCAAGGCCTCCCCTACCTCCATAGCTCAATAAGGAGCAGAGTGCTATGCAACGTTATATACTCAACTCATCCCCCCTAGGATAAGACAAGAAATTCAAGACACTAAGAAGGAAGCTTGAATAAAAAGGATATTAATTTCAGATGTAGATGTAGAGGAGGAGGTTGGTGGATGGGTACCCAACACATGCAATAAAAAAACTAGGAAAACAAGCTATATGCAAACAGTTGACATTTATTGGTAGTTGAAAACAATTGTCGGGAAGGTACTTGTTGAGCATTATGAACTGCAACTAGAAATTCTACTAAGAATAGATTAAGTTATCCTTCATCTATAGAGGTTGAATGAAAAAGGCAATGCACTGGCAAAAAAACTTGCTAATTTGGAGTTCATTGACGACATTGAAGACACATGCCCTCTTGAGACCATCCAGGTTGACTCCACCTCCAATTAAATGATATTGCTAATTTTTTATTTTTTTTTGTAGTTTCAATGATCTAATTGTTATCATAGGAAAATCATAACACCAATTATACTATAGGCTTGTAGACTTTCTTACTTTTTTTTCTCTAGCATTTTTTTGTCATTATGTTTATGTTTAGACAATTTCAAACAATTAAGGCTTTACTTCTATGCTACTGACTTGGTTTCCCCCATGGAAAACAAGCTAGCATGACAAAGATGATGTACATATTTTGTTATGAATTAATGTGAAATGTTCTCTAGCTTACCAAAAAAAGAAAAAACAAGTCATCCACATACAATGTAATAATTATTGTTTCACCCCACATATATATATATATATATAATTAATTAATTAATTAATTCAAAGTGTTTGAAATGAAGGTTAAGGAAAAAGTGATCAATCTTTGTATACCATGTTTTAGGGTCATGTTTCAAACCATAGAGGGGTTTCCATATTCAATAGACGACATTAGATGAGTGCAAGCTAATCCCTGATAAATTTTGACATGTTTGATGCAATGGAAATTTTAAAAAATTAGACATTCCCTGACTTGTTGGATATTTTGAGATGCATCCACAATGAATCTTGATTTCAAATAAGAAGATTAAATGTAGTAAATTGAATAATATTTCCAATTATATAATTTTTTTATTGTTTTTTTAAACTATATCAAATTTGTTTTTTTTCCTCTTTTGATGTTGACACTTTCTTTTTGTGAAGGGCATAAGCTATATGTCCATGTTGGTGCAATGTTTGAGTATTTAAGTGATAAGACCAATATGTGAAAATCGATATGGGTGTAGAGCATAAGTATTGCTATACAAGGTATTTTTCCTACAAAAATATGATTATTTTATATTTAAAAAAAACAAATTCAACAAGCCTTGAAATTGGTATGTCAAGCATTATTGTAACAATTGAAGGTCTCAATGTACTAAAAATGATTTATTTTTTATCATGTAATGGTCAATTTCTAGTAGCGCAACACATAAAAAAATTGAAATAGTTGAGAAATGAAAATTTTATAGGAGAAACATTAACAAGGTTAAGAAATATAGCACAACAAGATAAGATTGACAATATGTTGGAAAAGGCCTTAAGCCATCTTCAATTACATTTGTGCAACAAAGTTACAAATATATGTATAATGGATGATGCCACCTCATAAAGATATTTTCTCTAGATCTTAGCAACTTGCTTGGTGACTAGCTAGGATATCTTAACTTAATCATTGAGTCATCACTTAAGGATAAATCACTATTATCCTCAATGAATATTAATGTGACAATAAGCATTAGTGATTACTAGGGTAAGTGGCAGGCGAACATTCCCCCCACCACAAGTTTATATCTCCACATCAACTAAGAAATAAATGATATTGCAAAGATTAATCTCAGATCTATAAAAAAGCTTTGATCTTGGCTTCAATGGAAATTTTGCCTGAACATTTGTCAAAGTTAGATTCTAAATGGTTCATCTAGAATGAAATAGAAAAGAACTAAAATATGGAAGTGGAAAACTACCAATGCCTAAACATTTCCAAATTATTCGACATTTTGATCAATTGTAAAATAAGTGAATCATTGAATTTCTCTCTGAATATGATGGTTTGGAATGACTAGTAATCAATTGATACCATGTATCTAGTAGTTTCGAATGACCACTAACCATATTTGACACTTTTAGGTGCTGAAAAATATTGTGATGTAACCATATTGAATAATAAAGAGCTAAATGAGAGGAGCCCATATTCCATGTTGGATCTTCCAAAATATTGATTTGATTATTAATTTCCAAATTCCACACAAAAACTTCCTTGTTTTGATTGTAAACCAATTGTTTAATTAAAGTGATGAGATATGTGTAACAATATCATTGCTATTGTTGTCACCCATTGGGTGATTTCTAAGTCTACCATCTATCTAATTTTGTTTCCCATTTGGCAATTTATTTGATGTTGTCAAACTTTATCTAATCTTCAATAACCCCCTCCCAACCCCACTTGTTTGTTAAATAAAAAAAGAGTCATGTGGTTTTCTTTATGGGTTACCATTAACCAATTTATCATTGTGTCCAATAGCTTTTGGTTGATCACTTTCACTTAATTTGGTGGTTTTGGTTCACAAGTAACCATTTTAAATATAATTGTGTACTCACTCCATTAATGTGCATTAGAGTTTCATAATTCTACTCCCCCTTTTGAGGTGCAAGAGAATTCCATTCTCATTTCATAATCCATTACAGGGCATATCTTTATTCGAGATTGAATTATATAATAAGACTTATATATCTTATTGGTTTTTGATGATCATTTCCAAGGATTGATCCACCGATAGTGAATCTTGAATCTTGTAGATTTTTTCTTGTGTGAAGCATATGTCCAATGAATGATATTTCTTACCACAGTGCTACCAAGGATTTAAATCAAAACATCGATCTTCTGTGTGACTAGTTCTTTGAAAATATTGATTAATATGTTTATGATCGATTTTATCATTTATTTATGATATATTTTTGTCAAGAGATCCTCAACTCACACACTTAACCGGTTTGGAGTAATCTGGGATATGAAAGCCATTGTTTTTGTCATATCCTAACCCATGCTAATTTTTGTTGAATTGTATTTCTTCCCAAGTCTTAACATTGTTGTTGGAAAGATCATGATGAAATTTATCACAAAATACTCCATCCTTGTAATGACCCACCTACAATTACAAATAGAATGTGAATATTAGCATGCATATGGGACATCCATATGATAGCTACATATGCATGAGCCACATGTATTACACTAGTATGCGTACTAGCTAATATTGGAAAATGTTTAAGTTTAGGTTAATGAATCATTTATCGAAGTAAATTCCTAACTCACCAGAATTATAATGAATTATATTGAATGGGGTATTTGATATATGTATGATAATATTTAATCAAAATAAAATATGAAATATAATGAATTATGAAGTAAATTCATTTAATTTGATTAAAAATAAATTATTTAAATTTTAAATAAGGTAATTTAATTAAAATTATAAATAAAGTAAATTAATTGAATTAAAAATTTTAATTAAATAAAATAAGGTTAAATATAACTAAATTAAATGAATAGATTCAACCTACGCATCATATCATTATGAAGGTAACCGACTCTAAAAAGAAAGGAGGATGCTAGAAGGTAAGAAACTGACACCCGAAGGATTGAGAGTTGGTGGATTTTATGCATATAAAGGAGTCGGGGGGGACACCGAAGAGGGACTATTTTTCTTTTGACTGTGGGAGTTGGAGATCTGGAAATTTGAGCCTCTATTCTTGATATTTTGGACATGGGGGCAGAGGACCTTATTTCAAAGTCCTATGGATCTAGGCACCGAAGAGGTTGAACCCAGATTAGCAGGGTGGATTTGGTCGGTTTGCTAACAGGATTAGATTAGGAACAACAACAACCATAATTATCCAAACAGAATATCCAAGTAATTACTTATACGTAAATTTTGATCTTAATTCAATTTTTGATTTAATTCTAAAATTTAGATTACATATTTTCGATCTCTAGTTAATTTGTTAAATTGGGTCTCATAATTCTCATCTACAATTGAAGTTGTTTTGTTGGGTTTCTCATGAGTGGATTTTTTATTTGAATCATCATCATCATTAAAAAGATGATTTTTTCAAACAAAGACTAGTTCAAAATGCTTCACTGACCCTTGATTTTTTATATCCCTCATTTCATCATTCAAGAGTTAGGATTGAACTTGAATAAGTCTAATGTTAGTTTGTGTCACTTGCAAACAAATTAGCACTAATTGGAGAGTATATTTGACTATTGACTATGTTGTTGTCAATAACTATTATCAAATTATTAAATAACTCTAATAATTCAAGACTTCATTCTATTTGAAAAAACTGAATGACATCTCCTTTTGCATGCACGTCTAGTTTACAATTGTCTTGACCAAAAAAAATGATTTCTAGAGATTCCTGCATTTGACAATAAGAATTATAAATGTAATGAATCAATCAATTCTTGGGTTTTTAGTTCAATAAATAATGCACCCAATAAGTAAAATTCAACTTCAATCTTAGATTGATTTGGCACACCTAGAAAAAGCATTACATCTCTATTTCACAAAAGTGATATTGATTTTAAAGTTATATTGATGTAAACTAGAATCACTGTTGATGTAGATTTCTAATTTAATGTTGATGTAATTACCAATTCAATTTCTTGAATATGTATGGTAGTTTCTTTATTACTTGTGCTTGATTGGAATTAATTATGCTCAAATTGCATTCAGCTGCCTTATACTCCAATGTGTGTATAGTTGTATGATATATTGCATATTTTTTTTAGTGTCACATCTAGATACAAAATATCTTCTAGTGACCATATGAAAGAGACATAATTGTGCATTTATCAAGATGTGTTATGATCCCCTTATTCAATTTTAGGCTGATCTATGACACTACTACAACTAAGAAACAATCTTCTTATTCAATATGTAGTATATCTAGATCTTAGTACTTAAAAATGCAACATGATATTCTCTTTTCAACAAAAAATATTTTATAGGGTATCACCAAGAGTTTGCATGTTTCCTTAAGATTCATTTACAAAAAAAACCATTTTTTTATCACAATCCTCCAAACAGAATAAATATTTTACCAAAAAAAATGATAGATTTTCTCAAAATGCATCATAGAATGGATAAGAAGAATCCTTGGATCGCTTCACTTAAATTATCATAATAACATTTACACTTTGAATAAATCATATACCTCTTTTCCTATTATGTATGGGATACTCATTCTCTTGCTTGCGGTTCTTCATACCTAGAGAAAAATCCACATGGATCATTGTTTGAGATCACTTCACTGTTCATTGATTGTTGGAATGGGATCATGCTACAAATCACTAAATATATGTTTGAATTGACATGAAAATAGAGGTAAATTGTTTATTTCCAATTGTGCTTAAACAAATCATGATGAAATCTCACTAATCAAGAATTCAATTGAAAAAAAAAACACCCTTTTAAATATTCACTTGGACATATTATTTGCATCTCTTATTTTAGAAAACAACTTTTTTACCATAATAAAAATACACGTCTTCACTTGCAATAGTGTTTTTCCATTTATGGGTGAATCTTATTAGTAGTATTTTCTTCATAAATGATGCTCTTTTTTCCAAGAAATCTTGAGAGGGATTTGATAGATCTCTGAAATACCTTTCCAATACTATATTATATGCTTAATTTGGTTATGTATAATGTTCATCATCTACATTTTAATGGTTGCATTTCTTGTTCTTACATACAATCCATTTCTTCTAGGATGAATATATTATAAATGTACATAAATATTGAAAATATAAAAAATACCCTTTGGTGTGTCTTTGAATTTAGTTTCCAATGCAACTGAAATCACCAAAAACAAATAAATATTGAAATACAATCCTGGTTTTACAAATACGTACTCAAAAATCAATAAATTTCCCCTTAAGTGGTGTCCTCCTTGGATTATGTGCAATTCTAGAATTGGTTCTTCAATGGCTTGTTAGATCTCTTAGACTAGACATGTAATATATTAATCTCAAACCTAGAGACTTATCAAATTTTCATATTTACATAATAGTTCTCCTTTGAGAATGAAAGAGTTTTCTTATCATCCAAGTTCCTATGGGATTAATGAGTGAATATGACTCTAATAACTTTTTAGAGTTTTGAGTCACATATGGATCATTATCATGAGGAGTTATCAAGCCCTTAAGACTAAAGAAACTATAATACCATGTTAAGAAATAGAGAATAACAAGATAGGATCAACAATATGACAAAAAATCCTTAAGCCATCTTCAATTATATTCACATTAAAGTTACAAATATATATCTCAATTGGTGATGCCACCTCATAGAGAGATTTTATTTAGATCCCAACACTTTACATGGTAACTAAGATGTGAAATATTAACTAAATCATTGAGTCATCACTTGAGGATAAATAACTACTATCCTAAATGGAAAATACAAATTAAGGTGACAAGAAGAATTAGTGATTGTTAAGGTAAGCCATAGATTAATAAATAATGCATTTGGAGCTACTGAGTTGAGTCACAAGAAAAATATCAAATATTAAAAATTAATATATTTGTAATTTGAAGACACTCTCCATATATTTGGAATTTCATCATCTATGAATATGCATAACATATGCAATACTTTGTGAAAAATAAACATACTGAAAAAGGGTAAGAATGCTAAATTTTCTATGGTTCATGCATTCCATACCAGTAGCATGCTTACATTAAATCTAGGTTCAAAGTAAAAATATGGAATAAGGCATGACACAAAACAAGTGGCAAGGGATGGTTTAAGTGTTAATGAATGCGAGAATGCGAGAACATTCATTTGAAATTTGAATATATTACCTTATTCCCTATATTTTGAATCGAGTTTGAATAGAATGAGTGTGCAATTTACTTAATGTGAATGAATGCACAATTTTACTTAATAAAATCATGTGCGTGATATTTTAATAATAAATTCATATCATGGAAATATTAGTCCACTTCCCAACAAATCAATCTCTATTCACTATCTAATAATTTAAGGAAAAATTTAGGGATGCATTTTTTTCCATGGGTAAAATTAGGGGGTTACAAATTTGATTGGATGAATTTTTTATATTGTATTGCTTTGTTATCAACCCCACCCCCCCCCCCCCCCCCCCCCCCACAATTTATTTAAAATAAATATGCATAGAGGGTTAACCCATGCTTTTTCACCAAGGAGAGGGGGGAAAATTATTTTTTCCCCTCAAATTTGAGGGGCAACCCTTCCATTCACCCAAATGTCAAACAATAGGGATTTCAATAGAAAATTTTCCCTCCTCGTTTGGTGTAAATTTACTGATGATAGTAGAATCGAATAGGTACTTCTGCATAGGTCAAGTATCTAGACATGTGGAATTTGTAACACACTTGCCTAACCCCAAAACCCAACTAGAGTTAGAAGGACGTGGTCACTATGCTAACCCAACTCCCAAGGTACAATTATGGGAATGGGATCTAAAAATTTAAACTTTTCCCAACTTCCTCAAAACTTCAAATGGAAAATATCGTTGCTTTATCTCATCAAGATGATTCCAACGATATAAATTTCATTTCAAACCTAATTACAGATCAAAAGTTATGGCCCTTTGAAGATAGACCATTTCAAGGTCAACCACCTCATCTAAACTCCATGTGGAAGACACACAATGGCCCAAGTGGCAACTAACATGCAAGCACGACCACTGAAGATAGGTCCACGTGGCAGACATTCCAAGCCTAAGACAATTGGAGGTCATCCCAATTTTGTAGCTCGCTGTTTCAAAACAGGACCTGAGTCAGTGATCCCCAACATAGGTTTGGCCCAACCTGCATGGGCATTGTAGAAAATGTGGGTTGGGATTGGCTCTAACCCAACTTGGATGACCGTCTCGACTCCCAACCTGGCCAACTAATCGACCAATCAAGCAATTTAGTTCTACATGGTTGGTCTGACTCGCATGAAACTGACCAATGACCACCAATTTTCCTCTTTTCCAGTTGTAGGTCGAGACAAAGATCGCCTAGGGTCCAACCCTCTTCATCCAACCCCTCGACCTTCAACCTGCAAAACAATTTTCACTTGATTTCACTTATTTTTCTTTCTTTTTCAACAATGTCTAATACTTTACGTTTTCCACAATTTTCTTCAGGATTTTCAAGCATTTTTATCATTTAAGCACTGTTATCAACACCTTTTTTTTCCAATACGTCCATAGAATTTGGGATACAAGATAGAAGAACACCCAATTATAAAAACATTACCAAACAAAAACACCTTCAAGTGTGTTTCTTCCCAAATGTACAAAGAGTTGCAATAACTCATTGGCAGAGTAGGGAACATATTCTCCTTAGCTCAACAACCCTCTCAGCTAAGCAAATAACTAAACAAGGTTCAACAACTCATGAATATTTGATCCAATGAAAGAATACATATTCAAGGGATGGTAGCAAAGCCTCCTTCCCTTCAATCATGAACGAGCCAAATGGTCTACAATCAAGCTATGCTAAAACTCACTCAACAATTTAAGCATATGATGAGTACAAGTTATTAGTCATTTCCAACTAATTCACTATCACCAACTACGTAAATGCAATGAATGGTTCTATGCAACACTGTCATAGTTGAATGAATCCTTGCACCTATGTTGTTAGCTTAAAAACATTACAAAGAATGTTGCGACTCCCAAGGCTAACAACTTTAATTATCAACCTGAGATTCATACAAAATTAAGAGGTATCAACACTATATGTGCAGCATACAATGTGTTCTTCCTTTGCTGTCATGATGTGTGTTAGTGTCAGTCTTGTTTGCCTATCACCAGTGATCAAATATGCTTTTACCAAGTCTGCCAGGAGTCTCAAGGTCAAATTTTACCATGTCACTAGGTTTTCAGAGTAAAATTTGGTCACTGGCTAGTTTGTCTAGGAATGTCTCCATCCTTTTGTAAAAATCACACATGCTCGCCACCTACCTCACTCAGATGAAGGAATCATAATAAAAAGGATGTTTTCATTATATCAGTCATCATCATTACCATTCCACTCAGTCTCATGTCTTCATTAAGTCATTAGGGTTTCAAGGTCCATCCTCATTCCATGTGTAAATCCAACATTAAATGAATCATGATAAGCAACCATTTGCTTAAGTTTTAAGAATTTTCATAAGTTCTTCATGGTTGCAATCTCAAGTTTCCAAAAGAAGAAGTCTCACTGTTTAAAAAGATAAAGAGCAACTCAAGTTTCAGCTCTCCAAAGTGGCCCAGTTTAAAAGGTGAAAAATCAGGTTTTGGAAAGGTATGTGGGACCCATTTTTATTCAAAAGGGAAATATAGTTTGCCTATAAAAACCCAAAATATTCCAAACTCATTTCATTTACTTCCTATTCTCCCTTGTTCATCGAACTCTCCCCTGCATTAGTGAAAAAACACGGTTTTTTTGGGAAAATTTGGTCAAAATTTGGTGGCGTTGTGCTTCTAGAGACTGCGCTGCGCTTCTGAGGTCGGCGCTATGCTTCTAGACACTGCACTGCGCTTTGGCACTGAGCTTCTAGTCATTGTGCTGCACTTGTTGCAGAGTAGCCTGAAACTCTTCCAAACTCACCCAAATTTGATTTTGAAGCTTACAAACTTATTTCTTGTTACCCTAAGCTTGTTCAGAAGTAAGTATAACTCTTTTTCTTACCTTTTCTTTTGGCAAGATGAATTCAAATGCAAGTTCTCTTCATCTAGGGTTTAGGTGAAATTTTCATGCTGCAAGCTAGTGTAATTGATGGTTTGGTTAGTTTTGATATTGAAAACATGTAAATCTTCCACCTCACACCTCTGTACATGTTTAAAACACACTTTGATTCACTAAATAACCTATCAATCCTCAGATTGCCCTACCTTTACCTAAACCCTAGCTCATACCTAGCATTTTGAGTAGATTTCCTAGTAGCTTTGTTTTTCAATTTCTCCTAGACATTTCTTTCCCTCATTTCACTCCATTTAAGCTTCATAAGTTGCTTGCATCCCCTATTCATCTCCTAAAAATTTCCCTACCATCATTTCCTTTCCTCAAACCCCTCATTTCAGCGTTTCACTCATTCCTCATTGTTTTTCCCTTTTTCTTGTTATCTAGGGTTTCTACCATCATGGAGGGATATTCTTCACCAGAGAAGGAAAAACACTATAAAGGAGGCAAAATCCTCAGATATGAGCCTACCAACTATAATGAAATCAATTCATCACCCTTCATCAAGCAATGTTTTGAAGATGTAAATTGTGTAGAGTTTTGCAAAAGGGTATGTGAAGTAGGTTTGCATGAACATTTGACTGATTGGATTGCCACTCATCTGAAAGGGGAAATGGCCACCATAGCAGGGGTTGAGTTTACATTTTTAGTGGTTGCCATTTCACTTGCTACATGGATACCTAATCATGGAGAATACTGGTTTAAAGGTATGAATTTGGACCTTAAACATTATAGGTATTTCTTGAAATCACCCTGCATGGAGACCCATCCACACATCATCCCATTTAGGTACCTATTAGAGAAGTATGCACCATTAATGAAGGTTTTCATGAAGTTTTTCACTTGTGAGGGAAGGTTTTCTAGATTGTATGCATATCACATCCAACTTCTAATGCACTTCACAACTAAAAAACCTCTCAACATGTGCAATTATCTACGTAGAAGCCTTGTTAAAATATTCGAGAAGGTATAGGTAAAAGATAAAGAATACTACCCTAGTATTTTTCATCATAGCTTGATAAATATTGTAGTTCTCCATCAACTTGCAGAGAAGAACATGACATGGGATTCATTCATAGAAACAGCTTTGCAATGGCATGAAACTATTGTTTCGCTTCAGCATCAAAACATACCAACACAACAGATGGAGGTAGGATCATCAAGCAAGTCAGAGGAGGTTCCTAAGGCACCTAGACCTGAGGTGACTAGAATGTATCAAAGAGGAAAAAGGCTTGTGTTTACTTCTCAGGTTGAGAAAAGGGCCAAGCCTTCTACATTGGCAAAACAAGGATCACATATATAGGATGAAGACTTGATTGAGCATGAATTTGAGTTGGTGGAATTGGAAACAACAAATGAGCCTTAAAACATGCAACAGATTATCAAAGAGAAGGATTCTTAGATCAGAGAACTCATGGACAACATGGCAAGAGCAAGGTTTGTTATCTCATTCCTTGAACAAGAAAACAATCAGCTTAAAGCTAGACAACTCATCATGGAGAAAGAGAAAACTAAATTGTTGCAGCAAGGTGGAAAAGGAAAAGCAGTGTTGGAACCTACTGAACATGAGGAAACTGAAAAGAAAGTCAGGAAAAAGAGGCCAAGGACCAAGGGACTCAAAAAGGCATTGAAGGAGGAGAAAGGACACAGTTTGCTAGATGAAGACCTAGACATGGAGGACATAATTGCCTTGGAGATCAATGAGGATAGAGAGTATTGGCTAGATAAGGTCAATGACCACTTAGAAAAGCTTCTTGACAAATCCAATAGAGATAACCAACTACTAAGGCACATGGCACATCACTATCAAACCAGAAACATGATATGTAACATCAAGCTCAAGCAATTGGAAAACAAGCTAAAGGAAACCCTAAAGGACAAAATGAGAGGGATAACTTGGAGATGCTTTCTAAAGCATCCATGAGGGATTGATATACATCTTTTTTCAGCTCATGACCAATTTTGAAGGATTTCTTAGAATTTTTGGGTTTTTGACTATTTTGGTGCCAAATTCAGAAAATTAGCTAGTCACAGAAGCATACACCTTGGCACTGCGCTTCTTCCTTAGGCCTCCAAATGAAAATTGGTTTGCAATTTTGGAAAGCTCGTGGCCTCCTCTCAAAACCCATTTCATCAAATTTCTCAGAGAGGGCCCAAATTTTGAGAAAAATGAGAAAAATGGGTCAAAAGTCAACATTTTGCCCCTCTTTTTGACAAGCGTTGCGCTTCTGGAGACACCTTGGGAGAATGAGTTGTCGAAGGCCTTCCCATAGGTCATTTTAAAAAACTCAAGGTGTTCTGGAAACGAGACAGACAAGTCTAGTTGACCATTCTACCATATCTCAATTTGGACTTCAGGAAGGCACCTTAAAGTGGGCTCAAAGGTGGAGTTACACTTATGCAAATTTCTGAGTTTTTAATTTAAATTTCACTATGTAATTTCCTAGTTTTCAGTTTGACTTGGTCAAAGTCAAAACTCTTGATGTAATTGAAGTATTTCAAGGTTAGATGATGTAATCATGAAAGAAATAGACATGATAGGCTATTTTTATGGTTTAATAGACCTCATTAAGGAAGCAAAATCCAAAACACAGTCTAAAAGAAGTGTTTCTATTTGACCTTCTCACTCTCACCTATTGGTTGAGAGAATCTTGGAGACAATTCCACCATCTAGGAATTCGACTCCTGAAGGTGGGGAAGTGGTTCAATTGAGTCTATATGTATCATTTCTCATTCAGAGAGAAGGGTTGGACTTTTTTGGAGAAGGCTTGTATCTTATGTTCTCTTACAACTAATACAAGAGCAGTTGCAGCTACATTTCAGGAATTCTAGTTCAGTGAGTCTATGGTGTTGTTTTCTTTTCCTATCAGTTTCTAATGGATAAATCATCTCTCTTTACATGCTTTATCTTCTTCCTATGAATTTCCTTGCAGTTATATAGACAAAAATCTTGAATTTAAGCTTTGTTTATGTGGAAATCATACTTGTGTTTCTTTTCTTCTAAAACTAATGAATTCATGCTTTCACATGCTCATTAGGTTCTCTTAAACTCACAA